>JAWPHD010022785.1:0-24038 GCA_037043455.1 Cyrtodaria siliqua | reverse complement strand
CGGATGTAATTTTCTTCACTTCGACGTTCATAATTTAAAGGGAAATAACTGTCTGCAAATTTAAATTGATTGACGTGTACTCTTCGTCTCCCTTGGCTGAAAATGTTTAGCGCAAGCTTTTCGTTTTTTGAGCATGTCAAATTGATTCAATGGTTCGACGTAAAAGGTCAGCTATATAAAATTTTCCTACGCATGCGCATTAGCGCACGATTCCCCACATTGTGTTTTGTTTATAACGGTATTTATATAGTTAAACGGGTTGGTTTGAGAGAGTATGTTAACATTTCTAAACTTTTTTTTCCTCTCCAATCGTCTGATGATAGTGTGTAGTGATTTGTAAAGTGGGGTCGAAAAATAATCACAACAATCGTTTTATTGATTATGACGAAATCTGGTGAATGATGATAACTGGTACACAACCAGTACAGCCGGACGAAATATCAAAATCATAAAAAGGGCTGGTAAGGTCAGAGAAGGCCCAAATTAATGCAAAATCAGAGTTCTTAACTATTCAAAACATTAATAATAACCATTTTCAAATATGCAAATTATTTAAAACCACAGTTTGCACATTTTTTTTTTTTTTAAATCAACTGCTGCATGCCTCTTTAAAAAGTCAGTCTTGTGTGATTTTGGTTTTACAGGAATGTATCAACTATGCAAGAACATATCTCCATTCCATCAAGAGTAGCCTTGACAACCATGCATAACTGCTATTTTTAAGTATCTAGTAACCAAAACTGAAAAACATTTAGCTTAAACAAAAGTCCGGTACTGTCACATCATAATTTTATGAGAATATGTTAATCCACTTATACCTACAGGCCAGTGGTATCACCAAGACCTAGTTGAATGATGCCATAACCGAGATCTGAACCCTAACTTTTTGTGTCCCACCAAGAAAGTGGAGCGGAATCCAGTTTTACCCTTGTCCATCTTTCCCTCTGGCTGTATGGCCCCCGTATGTATAAACTGTTTTAGTCAAGTTTTTCATTAAGTCCATTTCTCAGACACCGGAAGCCGTCGAGTTTTCAAACTTCAGTTCACACATTGTAACATCTATGACAGCACAAGTTCCTAATAACAAAAGGTCAAAATTAATGACCTTGACCTACTTTTCACATTTCGTTAATATACATTGAAGTTTTATTTGATGTGACTGACAGAGCTAAAGCAGGGCATCAGTGCCCTAGTGACATATGTTCAAGTTAGAAACGAGGGAACTGACATACCTAGTCCAGTCCGGTCTCCCAGGCCGTACACAATGCCAGGTCGTATAATGGCATACTTGAGATCGGAGCACGATCGTAACTGATGTTCTACCTCCAGTTTGTGGTGAGCCAAATTTGTCCACGGTTCGCACTTACAACCCTCAGTCAACGGCTTCTGGGAAATACAGGATTGAAATTATATAGAAAATGGCCGACTCTAGGTCTTTAATTCTTACCTGTCGATTTTCGATGATTCTAAAAAGTCTTTTTGAAATGAACAGATGTCTGTGAGAATTTATAAGAGAGCAAAATAAGGTTAGCATTTCGATACAAGTGGCAATTTATTAATCCAGTATCTTTTTTAATTTTAAACTATTTTCATATATAATAATGGTAATTAATAAAATTCATTCTTTGTTTTCCTTCTATGGTAGAATGAAATTAGCAATTTGATTTATTAATGGCGTATCTTTTTTTATATTTTACAACCATAGGTGGCAGTATCAGTGTTATAATTAAAACTGTATCTGTTGAAAATAAACATTTCCTGAAAAAAAAATCACAAAGTACTATAGTTTAATACAAGGTGTTAATCTCGATCTAGTAGACATTTTTACTTAACTGTTTTCATCAATTATTTCACTGGTCAAATTCCGAGAATTATCCATAAATCAGAGCTGGTTGGAACCGCAGATGTATGCAGTTCCCGAAACCGAAAACAATTAGATCAAACTGTTTTTCTTCGACATTTTAAAATGCTTGGAAAAAACTGCTATTTTTCAAAATGTCATGTTTGCTTTTTTTATAGACAGTTTGTTTGTATCGTGTTTTACGTCATTTTCAACACATGTAAGGTTATATATGACGGTCGATTTGTTTGTGGTGGACTGGCAGAATACCCTGGGTAGAACCAGTACTGTACACCTCCTGCCATTCGTAAGAATCGACACTTCCTCACTTACAATTCGAACTCCCAGCGGGATTCGAACCCCGCAGCGGTGAGAGGTAAAGGTTTACAAAGCAACGTCGTTAACCATTCGGCCACGGAGAAGCTTTTTTTAAAGACAGATTAGCAAGCGTCGCTGATGATATAGACTCTATTCAAGAGCAGATAACTCAAATGGTCTAAACGGAGGCAGTGCATGGTATTTATGCATATAACTTGTTCTGTCATTGTAAACGTCTTGATTTATTTTTTTTAGTTCCTAGCACTGATACTGCCACCTGTGTTTACAACTGCTTGCATATAATTACGGTAATTAGCAAATTAAAATAAAATTACATTTTTTTTTTTTGTTATTCTACCATAAATATTTATTGCTACAATCAAGTCATGCAGAAAAACTTAATGGGACGAAGCTAGTTGTAAAGAAGTCAAGATAGCCTTTTATCACATAACGTCCCTTGTTAGCAGTGTCGAACACTCATTTAATATTCTATTGTATGACACACGTGTAATACAATCTGGAAAGTCTTCGATTGGTTGAGTTAAACCTGTAACACTACGCATAGTTTATTAACTGAAACTATTTTATTTATTACAAATTCACCCAGATCTGAGTCATAAACTTGCTATTTGTGACAGCTTATAAAAATAATGCACGTTATACAAAACATTGTTGTTGTTTATTAAAAAGTTGGCGTAAACTGCTATTTTGTAAATAGATAAAACACAAACTCTTTTATACGCAGCGTCATGTGTGAGACGCGACGACTTCACATATTTTATGACGTTTTGGCGCTAAAGTGTGTCTGACGTCGTGGCGGTTCTATGTCCATCTGAATTAATTTTTACTAATTTGATTGCAATGTTATGTGATAAAAAGGATCTGAAACTCGTTCCCATTCCATATAAGATTTATGAAACTCGTTATGAATTATTTTTAATTTAAACTCGCCAAAAGGCTCGTTAAAATTAAAATAATTCATAACTCGTTTCATAAATCTTATATGAAATGGGAACTCGGTTAAGATCCTCTGTATACCTTTAACAACATCAAGATGTACAAGACGATGAAATAATTTATTTCATCAGCAGTAAAAACAAATAATTCTGATAAAGGAGTTTGTTTCTCACGATAATTTAGACCAATTTTTTTTAAATATTAAATTGTGATAATATTTAAATGTTCATGCAGCATCATTCCTACATCTGGAGCACTGATTCTCCATTCTTACATTGCTTAATGCTTGCTCCAGCCATACACATTACATTTCACAATATTCACACAGGAATAAATAAAGAACTAGGTGATGATAACTGTATAATGCAACAAAACCCGAACTAAACTCAAGGAATCAAAATGCAATTTTTTCAAACTCTTCAAATCAAAGAAAGTGCTCAATAAAGAAAAAAACCTACCTGTACCCAAAATTTAAAGTGACACACGGCAATCTTTATTTTTTAATAACTCACTGCATCCTGCTAGTTTTTCTGCGTAACTGCATATGTTCAATCATTAATATTATTTATAAGAATTGTATTAAGCAATATGTTTTTGCATATTATTAATTTTGGATATTATTGCACCAATAATATATTAAATAAGACGAAATAAAGATTTCTTAAAATTTTATTTATTTAAATGTGACCCGGGTAAAAGTAAAAATGATACTGGATATATAAATCGAGACACCCATTTCAAACACTTCAAGATTGCCCTGTGGCCCTTTAAGGAACCATGCAAGCAGATATATATTTGATTACATAGGGTTACAGACTGTTAAAATCATATCCGCTCAAGAATTAATTAGTCATATTAAAGGGACTGGATGGGATTTGGAAAAATTACCGGTCTCAATCCAAATACGAATAAAGCCACGACAATGTGTTTCATATTCGATGTTCATAATGCACTAAACTCTGGTAGGCGCTATGATCTGTCACATTGGATATTTGTTTGTTTGTTTGTATGGTGTTTTACGTCATTTTCATCACATGTAGGTTTATATGTGACGGTAAATTTTTTGTGGTGGAGGCAGACCATCCACTTTTCCTGGGTAGAACCAGTACTGTACATCTCCTCACTTACAAGTCAAGCTCCCAGTGGGATTCAAACCCGCAGTGGTGAGAGGCGAGAAGGTTATCAACGCAACGTCGTTAATCCCTCGGCCAGGGAAACACTTGGATTTTTTGTTAATGGTCTGTAAAACTAGTTGACTCGGCTAGTTTTTGTTGTATAAATCATGAATATGTAATCATAATATTAATAATTATGATGGCTTAGGCTCTTATAAATTCTTATTCTGTAATTAAAGTACACTTTATTTTTATATAATTATTATATGCACAACTGTTTATGACTTAGCAAAATAAACTAGATGAGTCACCATGTTTTTCAGGCCAAACAATTTCATAACCAATAATTAAAATGAACAATAATGAAAACATACGGCTTATTTTAATAATGTTTGTGTACATATGAAACGAAGCACATTATGGGGGTTTTCATTTCTATTTGGATGGACACCTATCACTCTTCCAGATCCCCTCCAGTATCTTTAACATTTAATAAACTCAAGTGGTTTCAACTAATATTCCATCATGCTCCTCAAACTCAGAATTCTCCCTTCAAAGTGGGACCACCCATCTAGATGCATGTTACTATAAATAGACATATGAAACCATAAATAAATGTGTTACTATAAATAGACAATAATATTCTGATGAAGGTCAGTGTTTGACTGAAACTAGTAGACAATAAAATTCTATCACTATCCGGAGTCGGTCGTGTGTCCTACTAACCTTTATATTTGTTAGTTTATAAATAGACATGTGTTACTATACATAGACATCCATTCCTTGCTTATGCTTAAGTAGAGATCTTCAAGGGTTGCATCCACCCCACCACCACCCTTTGCTCCTGCTTAAGTAGAAATGTTCAAGGGTTGCACCACCCCCATCCCAACCCCAACACACACCACCATCCCTTGTGTATGTTTAAGTAGAGATCTTCAATGGTTTCACCACACTCCCCCCACCCCCCTCCCCACACACACATCCACCACCATCCCTCGTGTATGTTTAAGTAGAGATCTTCAATGGTTTCACCACACTCCCCCCACCCCCCTCCCCACACACACATCCACCACCATCCCTTGTGTATGCTTAGGTAGAGATCTTCAATGGTTTCACCACACTCCCCCCACCCCACTCCCCACACACACATCCACCACCATCCCTTGTGTATGCTTCAAGGGTTAAAGGTTGCATCTCACTCCCACTATAGCTTGCTTATATGGTTAAGCAGAGATCTTCAAGGGTTGCACCTCCACCCACTATCTCTTGCATAGGCTTAAGTAGAGATCTTCAAAGGTTGAACCCACCCACCTCCCCCCACACACACACCACCACCATCCCTTGCTTATATGCTCAAGAAGAGATCTTCAAGGGTTGCACCCCCTACCCTACCATCCCTTGCTTATGTAGAGATCTTCAAAGGTTGAACCCACCCACCTCCCCCCACACACACACGCCACCATCCCTTGCTTATATGCTCAAGAAGAGATCTTCAAGGGTTGCACCCCCTACCCTAACATCCCTTGCTTATGTAGAGATCTTCAAAGGTTGCACACCCACTCCCAACATTCCTTGCTTATGCTAGGGTAGAGATCATCAAGAGTTGCACCATGCAGTTGTTTTAACTAACAAATAAGAGAAAAACATTTCTGTGGTCTTAACTGACCAAGAACAGTCACAAAAAGCAAATATGACAAGAAAGCAAACATGTAAAATCTAAAACTAAGAAGTTAAAATCAAAACACTGCAAACTCTCCATTAAAGACACAACGGAAATTGAATACATTGTTGAAATGTAACATAACAGTTTCCCCAATAACTAAGTTAAATAAAAGAAACATCAAATGCAGGGACAATAAATACTGAACAGAACAAAACGTAAAGCCAGTTCATTAGACAGGACGGTTTTTATTCAAGCACACATTTTTGGCTGTACATGGCTGTACATGGGGTGATCCACAAGTTTATGCACAATGTAGTTACTTAATGAAACTTCTTCGTATACATCAGCTATATTAATTATTTAGACATATAATTTATAATGGCATTGCAGTTTCCTGCATTTAAACTGAACTGAATCATTAAGTTTTACTTGCCTGTGAGTTTGGTAATTGTGCTCTGCATTTCATTTTTCACCCATAATACCTGATTTTTATTTCTTACCATGAATTTAATGGTACATATCAAACCTAGAATAATTACATATGCATAACTTTTTCTGTTAGATTTTAAACAGTATTAAATCATTTTAGAATTATTTTATATTTAGAATTTTTAGATTCTTGGTTTCAAGAAACTCATTACTCAATGAGAGATAGAAACAGTCTAAATCTGTTTCTCACAGCAATTTAAAGGCTCAATCAGTTCTCTGAGGAGGTTATTTGAAATTTCCCTAAATTTGACCTAATTTTAGCCGTGGTTTCATCAAAATCAGAATTTCATCAAAATCCTTCATGTGGTTTCAGAGAAGATGTCGATTTTTATAAAATTGCTAACAGACGGACGGACGACGGACAAAAAGTGATCGCATAAGCTTGCCTGTGAACTCACTGAGTTGTATCATAATGGCATGATGTGATGTCATAATTCCAGGTTGTGATGTCAAAAATACCAGAAAGTGATGTCATGATAGAAACAACCAAACAAAAATATGAATGAAGCATTCTGATTGGTTCAATGATAACAAATGGACCAATGAAACCTGCTAATTTAGCGAGGTGGAAAATCTCAAAACATTCTCAGAACTGATCGAGTTTTTACTTGACATTGAGTAGTGAGGTTCTTAAAATCCAGAACCACAAAATTCTAATAATAAAGTAATTCTAAAATGATTTAATAGACTGTTTTAATGAGATTGGTTCATGAACTTCAGGATCACCCCACATACTTCTGAATACTTATATTTCTGCGAGATGGTATCTGCCTACATATGATGTTTCTAATATGGATCCTTCATTACCATAATCCTGTCGGTAGTAGTTAAAGCAGAAAAATATTGTGTTAATACGATAACTGAGAGATTTATTAAATTATCATGTAACAGAAATTAAGATACTGAACTACCTTGAAAATTACATTGTAAAACTTACAATCAAATATGTGTTCCAACTAATTTTATATTTAAACACTCGAAATGCACCAGTGGACACAGATGCTCCCGCTATAAGTCAAAATCAATAAGCTCAGCTTATTTAGCCCTTAATCCACTAAGCACGACTATAATAGTCTTTGCGTCCATTGTTAAACCAGATCAGCATGCGAGTTCAGGGTTTACAATGTCTGGCTGCTGATCAGTCATTCCCCAAAACACCCCTTTGTCACATAAATGGAATGGTCTTAATTCAAAGAAAGAAGTCCATTATATATATGTAGGGGTTAAGAGTTAGAAATGAGTTTGATACCTACAACTTACCAGCATGTAAAAGTTCAAAAGCATTCATGGTAATGTCAAAACTGTATTGAATTGAACTGAATTGGATTTTATAGAGATAAAATGGCTGATGGGAACTACGGAACTCCTGCTAGTCAGCTGGGCGAACATATTACTTGACCGGTTTCGTTCAGTAGATATGAACTCATCAGAGATATTTGGTGTTTACAAAGAAGCAGTAAAGGTGAGTTTTCGTCTCACTTTATACACACCCAGGTAGCCGGCAAGTAGCCAGTGCCCTGGTAGCCACTGGTAGCCGATAACAGTCTAATTATAGCCATTATTGGTCTTGTTGAATAGTACAATACATGGTGTTGTATTTGTCCGCTGAGTGGACTAGTTGATCTTGCCAGTGGTTGTATTATAATTATAAACACGTTTGTGCTGGTCATAACTTGATCCAGTGTATTAGCCAGCCAACCGTGCAGCCGTCTTTTGCACAGGCGTTTTTGAAAAATCGCGGCCAATATTTTTATTTTTTTTGTTCAACAACACTTCCAAACTCTTACTTTCTCAATATTGTTATATTCTGCATACATTTATAGAAGAAATATGACCTAAAATGTACTTTTTTTCACCTTTATCTGTAAAAATAAATTACCCCAGAGACACCCATTTGTCGCAAATTGGCGCGTAGCACGTGTTAGCAAATTATTTTGCACACCCTGTTTGCATATTTGCACACCCAGTTCTTGAATTTCTGCCTAATACACCGACTTGATCAGAGTGTGCCATTCCACGTACACACTTCACTACTCCATGACAACAATGACGCCATAATTAAAATATAGGTAACCAAACTGACATTTTTTTAGTGCGTCTCTATCAAAACGTTCAACCCAGAAGTTTTTGAACACTGACAGATATATTCCACATATATACACATGCACTAGACAACCTACAATTGTCATTATAACAGTCCCTGGCCATTAACGGCCATCACCGGCTACCATACCGACTACCGAAAATGACTCACTAGATGGTCAACAGGCTACCAATAACAACTATTATTAAACTGTTACCGGCTACCAGGACACCGGCTACTTTACTGGCTAACCGGGTGTATATAACGAGAGACGAAAAAACTTTCACTCACTGCTGACTGTTTCTTTATAAGCAACGAATACCCTCTGGTGAGTTCATATCTACTGAACGAACCTGCTCACTGAATGTTCGACCAGCTGACAAGCAGGAGTTCCGTAGTTCCCATCAGCCACTTTGTCTCTTTTTATATTCTTTACGGGACTACGGGGCCTTTGCTGTTAACTCTATACAAGTGACTCCAACAAATCGGCAGTACGATCATCGAAGACTTTATTAGCAACAACTAGTATTTGCATTACCTCGGTCATCTACAACAACAGTTCCCTAGTCCGACGAGACAAATATACCCAGACTAGACTACCCTGCTGCAGGGCTGCTTTACCCCTATAACTCAGGGACGCTGCACTTACACATTAATACATGTATAAGGCTGCCCTTGGGCTCAAACACTGCTTGTTTGTCAATCAAAACCTCGAAATACCCGAAAATTCAGACACATTGCTATACGGTCCACTGGCAAGATCAACTAGTCCACTCAGCGGACAAACACAACTCCATGTATTGTACTATTCCGTTGTTTATTTATTACTCTGCACCGATCGGGATCAATACCTAAGGTCATCAGAAATCATTCAGACACTTTTGCCTAAATTGGATTTTATATTCGCACCAAAGCTAAGGTCATATGGTGACTTTTCCAGCTTCCATTGGTGGAGGAAGACCCGAGGTGCACCTCAGGCCAATTTTCGTCTACGGGCGGGCACCTGAGTAGAAGCACCGATGTTCCGCAAGCCAACTGGATAGCTTCCTCACTTAGACTCTAACCACTCGGCTACGGATGGTAAAAAAACTGTAGGACGAGTTGGACAAGCAAGATATTTTGATAGCGAATTCAATGATTGTTTGTTTGTTTGAATGTTGTTTTATGTAATGTTTTGTACATGTTAGGCCACAAATGGTCAAAAAAATTTGGGTGGTAGAGGCAAACCACCCAATTTTTCTTTGGTAGTACAGCCAGTACTATATACCTCGCTCCATCCGCAAGAATTGACATTTTCTCACCAGATAAGTCGAGCTCCCAGTGGTGTTGATTGAAAGGCAAGAAAGTTTTAGATACATGTAGCATCTTTACTATTCCGGCCACAGATGTGCTATAAAGATTGAGGCCCGTGAACAGAATGACTTGTTTGTTTGTATGTTTTTTACGTCATTTTCAACACATGTAAGGTTATATATGACGGTCGATTTTGTTTGTGACGGCGGCAGTCCACCCACTTTTCCTGGGTAGAACCAGTACTGTACACCTCCCGCCATCCGTAAGAATCGACACTTCCTCACAAGTCGAGCTCCCAGTGGGATTCGAACCCGCAGCGGTGAGAGGCGAATGTTAACAACGCAACATCGTTAACCATTCGGCCACGGAGACGCTACCTTGTGAACAGAATGAACAATGAATGTGTTTATTGGCATGTTACCCAAACCAGTAAATAGATATCGGTTGCGGCCAAACACCCCTCACTCGCCCTCAAACCTTCTTTCTGAAACGGCCCTTAATGTGTAACAAGAGATCAATGACCTTGAAGCTCTACTGATAGGTTTTAGATAGTTAGATCAGCATTCCTGTGAAGTTTCATGAAAATCTGTCAAGTAGTTTCAGAGGAGTAGTCGCTACAAGTTTTTACTATACTACGCCTTGCACAACAGGTTAGAGTTTCCTCATTTTGTGACAAGCAAATATATGTAGGACTCGACTTACTAGTATTGTTTGTGTACATCATGACCTCGCCATTTTTTGTGTGGCTTTTGTGGCTTTATATGTACACAGCCAGATGAAATTTCAAAATCGTAAAAAGGGCTGGTAAGGTCAGAGAAGGCTCGGATTAATAAAACACGTGACCGAAAGTGGTGGTACATTTCCCCGGGGTACTTTAATCAGGACCCGTTTATATTACAAGTCTACCTACAGTGACTGCCTAAATTAATGTGTCAAAAGCTCATAGTTCCCAAGATCTAAATATGTGTATTTTCATCATCCAGAAAGCATATTACCGGAAATCGTGACAGTTGCGGTATTTTTTCACTGAGAAAAAAGTCATATCCCAATTCAATATCTATCATGGCACAACTCCCCAACACAACTTATGTCAATGTTTTCCTCACCACCCAATTCTTTCGAAAAAGTCATGTTTCATTTCACTACGTGACATGAAATGAAGTTATATAAATCTAAAACAATAACACGGTGTCGAGCAGAAACAATGAGGGCAAAACAAATGTTTGACAGGCATTTTTACAGATCAATCTGGTGACGTTCAGTTTTCATTGGCCAACAGTTACACACTGGCAATCTCGGGCCAATCGGAACTGATCAAGCAGGCTCTCAAAAGGCCACGTTTGATCAGGGTCTTGATGCGCTTTAAATTGATCATGTCCATGTAAACCCTTGTCATTTTCAACGGGGTGAGAAAGGTCAAGACGGTACAACACAGACAACCTTTTGATTCAACGCAAAGTGGAGTTTCTCTAACCTGTTGTGCAAGTCATAGTATAACTCTATGTAAACAAAGATGGCCACTGACAGCCATGTTTAACGTTGAATCAAAATGATTTTCGTCAATGACCAACCTCATGTCATGTTGATCGTTTGATAAAAAGTCCCATATCAATATCACTTATAGTTTTCAGGAAGTAGTCGCTGCAAATTTGTTGTTTTTTAAATCTGTTTTTAGCCGTGGTGGCCATCTTGAATTTCCGGTCAGCCTGAAATTTTGCTAGGATCAATTAGACATGAAGGAGTAGTCGCTACAAATGATTATTATATAACTCTATGTACACAAAGATGGCAGCTGGCGGCCATGTTTAATGTCGAATCAAAATAATCAACATCATGTCATGCTGATCATTTTAGAAAAAAGTCCCATATCAATATCACTTATAGTTTTCAACTCATTTTTTAAAAATCTATTTTTAGCTTTGGCGGCCATCTTGGATTTCACATAAATATGAGTTTTTGCTAGGATCAACTAGACTTCTTGGGAAACATTTCTGTAAAGTTTCATAAAAATACATGGATCCATTAGTTTCAGAGGTGTAGTCATTACAAAAAAAAGGTTTACGGACGCACACATGGACGACGGACACAGCACCACGGCATAAGCTCTGCTAATCAGAGAGCAAAAAAAAAAAAAACATGTCTTTTTGCCTAATCATTTTGTTTCAAATTGTGCAATTGTAAAGTTTTACTTACTTTTTCTGAGGAGAACATCTGACCAGACGACATTTCGATGTAGAATTTCACTTTTCTCTTTTCTGCCTCCTGGGCACAGTTCATGCTCAGCTTCACTATCCCTTCTCTGTAAACCTGTATATTAGAAATAAACATAACTTCTCCTGCATTATAATTAGTGATTATGAACATTCTTTCACTGAGAAATACCAATCTTTCACCAATAAAAATATAATAAACATAACTCCTCCTACATTATAATCAAAAACACAATTATGAACAGTTATGAACCAGACACAACTACAAATGTGTCGCGAACACGAATGCCCCCGCTGTAAGCTATCAGCTGCCATTAAATAAACTGCAAATAACCAGCTTAATAATGACGAAAATCAATAGACCAGAACAGTGCAATGATATGCGCAACTAGTCTTCTTATTGATACTTCCTGTCAAGTATCAACAATATCTGTTGAGAAGTTGAGTAGTTTGGAAAATATGTCATCATTATAAAATGATTAAAGGGTCCTAACTCCGCTGAATATCAATGGTCACTAAACAGCGCAATGAATTGCTCAACTAGACTACATACTGATACTTCCTACCATATATCGCCAAAATCTGCTAAAAAGTTCAGGAGAAGTAGTCCAGACAAGCAATTGTGACATACGTATGCACATATGGACCAATAAGGGCAACACTATTCTGCCCTACCTATATATGGTGGGGTATAAATCTTGAACATATTCAGGGCAGGAAAATTTGTTTCTGAGTTGCTTGTCCTTCGTAATATTTGAATGGTCAAATTGATAAATTGTTAAAGAATTTATCTGAATTTCTACTCATCCTGCATCAATGAGCACTCCTCATGGCAAGCGGATGAGTGGAATTTTCGTGCCCTGAGATTAAAGCGCCCAAATTTGATAAAACATAAACACGTCAATTGAATTGAAGTGAATTGGGGTTTTAAGGCGCACCAACACATGAAAGGTTATATGGCGCCTAACAGGAATGAACATGCCAGGCTCATCCTCCATGTACATCGAGATAAAATATGGAGAACGGGCCTAGAACCTTTTCACGCTGAACTGCAGAGTTGCTGCAAACTCTATTGTAGACACTCCATTTACGCTGGAGCCACGTTATAGTTTTTCTGCCACTGCTCTAGTGATATGTGCGAGATGGCACCTGAAACAATGCAGGGGTCATGATGAAGACCTTTAATGAGCATGAACAAAAAATGATAAAATGAACATGAATTTGGGGGATTCTACCCCTCTGCCTTCCCCTCCAACGGGATCTGCAGTGGCCCTATTCTTTGCCTCGTAACCAAATGGGGCCCCCGGAACCACACGGGGCTAAACACGTCAATGTTCATACCATTAACTAAACTGGTTTTAGAGTTTATTGATTATATATGCAAACATTACATTTTCATCCTATTATCTCAAACTGTTTCAAAAGTTGTGGGATGTTCACGAAAACTGCATGATCTTGGCCAGTGACCTTGAACTTATGACCCCACATTTTATGTGTGACACACCATTTATCGATGGTACACAAATTAAAGTTTAATTTTATTATCTGAAGCAAGTTAGAAGTTATGGACCAGACAAGCACGTTTTACTTGATCAAGATTAACTACCGTACTCTTGATCAAGTAAAAGTTACACTTTTACCAAACATGTATCAATCTTTTTTCTTATTGTCACACTTGCCCAAGATATTACTGAACTTACGGTCTTCGCAATATTTTCAGTAATCAAGGGCAATAACTCTGTAATGCATGCGACATTGTTCAATTATCCAAAATATTACTTTCATATAACTTTATGTCAAGTTTAGTCAAAATATGAGATCATCACGCTCACAAAATTTGCCTGTTTTTCAATAATTCGGGGCAATGAAACTGCAGCTTATATTAATTATTTTAGAAAAAACAGAAACCGTTCACTGAAATAATCTTGTCCAGAACTAGCTAACAGATTGACAGATGACAGGAGAACGCGCCTACTGCCTGACCTCAGGCATAAATTATATATATATGTACATATCACATACTCATTATATACATATATTTTATATTCTGTGATGAATTATAGAAATTTCCCAGTTTGAGAAAATCTATAACATATCCATTCCTCTACTGTGCTATCTCGCCTAGTGTGCAAGATAGCACAGTAGCCAAATGT
The DNA here is from genome assembly GCA_037043455.1 of Cyrtodaria siliqua. Taxonomy (NCBI): domain Eukaryota; kingdom Metazoa; phylum Mollusca; class Bivalvia; order Adapedonta; family Hiatellidae; genus Cyrtodaria; species Cyrtodaria siliqua. Next base: position 9,917 of record JAWPHD010022785.1, on the reverse strand, counting down.
TATGAACTAAATGATAGACGTCACGATATTACGTCACGAATTGACGTCATGATATTACTCCGCGCTGTCGCCAAAGGAATGACAGAAGAAGGAATACTTGTGTCAAAAGACGATTGGAAAGAAATTCATCACAGAATATATATTATATAGTTTAATTAACATTTTTGTCGTGATACGGAAAATAATTCACTCGTGAGAAATATTCTTGCGATATAGAAACTCGTACGAAAACGCACTCGTTTCTATATCGCAAGAATGTTTCTCACTCGGGAATTATTTCCCGTTTCACTTCAACAATGTTAATTAAACTCTATATCATAATATGCTTTACGTGGCATGTAGGGTGTTTTTGATATTAAAGTACATAGTTTAATACCAATAATAATATTATGCAACACGTTTAACGGGACATCAGGCGCCATTTTCAGAAACAAACTTATGCTAAGTCCCATTTGAAGGTTAAGCTCAAAACTCTAATATTTCTTTTAGGCCAAAAAAAAACAAGAGCTGTCGGAGAACTGTGCAGCTCGACTATTCGATTTTTCAGATAATAATACATTTATAGCTAGTATATACCATCAGAAAACAAGGCTACAACAATGTGGGGTGGGGTTGGGGGCACAACATAACTATGTGTAAGAATTGACCAAAACTACACAGAAATATGTAAAAAAATCAAAAATCAAAAAAAAATCGAGTTTTGAGTGGGGTGTGTTGGGGTGGGGGAAGGCGGGGGTGGATGGTGGGGGTGGTGAGGGCAACATATATGTGTAAGAATTCACCAAAACAACACAAAAGTATGTAAAAACAAGAGGCCCAAGAGGGCCTGTGGACGCTCTACTGGCTAACATGGCTCTTATAACATCAATGAAGCGAGTGACTGCCATTTACGTCTTTTTGGAAGTTTCGGGCAAAAAACAGCTTTTAAACTAAATCAAGGGCCATAACTAAAGAATCTGATAAAGTTTGGTAAAGATCAGATGAAAATGAAGGCCCTACCGTATTAACGAGGCAAAATATAGCATTTTTAACTCAATCAAGAGCCATAAATCCTCTGTTACTGGTCCAACTGGTCCAACATAGAGCTAAAAAAAAAAATTAATTAAAAAAAAATTTAAAAAAAAATTTAAAAAAAAAAAATAAAATTAAAATTTTTAAAAAAAAATAAATAAAAAAATAAATATATTAATTTAAAAAAATAATTAAAAAAATAAAAGTTTGGTAAACGATCGGATGAAAAATGAAGGCCCTCTCGTCTTAACGAGGCAAAATATAGTGTTTTGAACTAAATCAAGGGCCATAACTAAGCTGTTACTGGTCCGATATGTTTGGTTTACGAACTTGTCCGAGCTTTCATTGATATTAACAATGTGTTAAAGTTTGGTAAAGATAGGTTGAAAAATGAAGGCCCTATCGTCTTAATGAGGCAAACTATAGCATTTTTAACTAAATCAAGGGCCATAACTCCGCTGTTATTGGTCCGATATGGCTAGTTTTCGAACTTGCACGAGCTTTCATTGATATTAACAATCTGATAAAGTTTGGTAAAGATCAGATGAACAATGAAGCCCCTATCGTCTTAACGAGGCAAAATATAGCATTTTTAACTAAATCAAGGGCGACAGCTCCGCTGTTACTGGTCCGATATGGTTGGTTTTCGAACTTGTTCGAGCTTTCAATGACATTAACAATCTGATAAAGTTTGATAAATATCGGATGAACAATGAAGCCCCTATCGTCTTAACGAGGCAAAATATAGCATTTTTAACTAAATCAAGGGCCATAACTACGCTCTTACTATTCCGATATGGCTGGTTTTCGAACTTGTCCGAGCTTTCATTGATATTAACAATCTGATAAAGTCTGGTAAAGATTGGATGAACAATGAAGCCCCTAGCGTCTTAACGAGGCAAAATATAGCATTTTTAACTAATCAAGGGCCATAACTCCGCTGTTACTAGTCCGATATGGCTGGTTTTCGAACCTGTCTGAGCTTTCATTGATATTAACAATGTGGTAAAGTTTGGTAAAGATAAGATGAAAAACGAAGGCCCTACCAATTTAACGAGGCAAAATATAGCAATTTTAACTAAATCAAGGACCATAACTCTGTTGTTACTGGTCCGATCTGGCTGGTTTTCGAACTTGTCCGAGCTTTCATTGATATTAACAATGTGGTAAAGTTTGGTAAAGATAGGTTGAAAAATGAAGGCCCTATCGTCTTAACGAGGCAAATATAGCAATATAGCATTTTTAACTAAATCAAGGGCCATAACTCCGCTGTTACTTGGCCGATCTGGCTGGTTTTCGAACTCATCCGAGCTTTCATTGATATTAACAACCTGTTAAAGTTTGGTAAAGATTGGATGAAAAATGAAGGCCCTATCGTCTTAACGAGGCAAATATAGCAATATAGCATTTTTTAACTAAATCAAGGGCCATAACTCTGCTGTTACTTGGCCGATCTGGCTGGTTTTCGAACTCATCCGAGCTTTCATTGATATTAACAACCTGTTAAAGTTTGGTAAAGATTGGATGAAAAATGAAGGCCCTATCGTCTTAACGAGACAAAAGTTAACAACGGACGGACGACGGACGGACGGACGGACGACGGACAACTCGGCATCCCATAAGCTCTGCTGGCCTTCGGCCAGTAGAGCTAAAAACAAGAGGTCAATGACCTTGAAGCTCTACTGATTGATTTTGATTTCAGGAAGTAGTCGCTACAGACTTGATTTTTGAAAATCTATTTTTAACCGTGGCGGCCATCTTGAATTTCCGGCCGACCTGAAATTTTGCTAAGATCAATAAGACATTAAGAGCAACATTCCTGTGAAGTTTCATGAAAATCCGTCAGGTAGTTTCAAAGAAGTAGTCGCTACCAGTTTTCATTATATAACTCTATGTAAACAAAGCAGCCATGTTTAAGGTCAAATCAAAACGATTTTCGACAAGGACCAACATCATGTCATACTGATCATTTTAGAAAAAGTCCCATATCAATATCTCTTATTGTTTTGAAGAAGTAGTCGCTACAAACTTACTTATTTTAAATCTATTTTTAGCTGTGGCGGCCATCTTGAATTTCCGGCCGACCTGAAATTTTTCTAGGATCAACTAGACATCAAGAGCAACATTCCTGTGAAGTTTCATGAACATCCGTCAAGTAGTTTCAGAGGAGTAGTCGCTACAAGTTTTTACTATATAACTCTATGTAACCAAAGATGGCCACTGGCAGCCATGTTTAACGTCGAATCAAAATAATTTTCCACAAGGATCTACATCATGTCATGCTGATCATTTTAGAAAAAGTCCCATATCAATATCACTTATAGTTTTCAAGAAGTAGTCGCTACAAACTTATTTTTTAAAAATCTATTTTTAGCTGTGACGGCCATCTTGAATTTCCGGCCGACCTGAAATTTTTATGGGATCAATTAGACATCAAGAGCAACATTCCTGTAAAGTTTCATGACAATCCGCCAAGTAGTTTCAGAGGCATAGTCGCTACAAGTTTTTACTATATAACTCTAGGTAAACAAAAATGGCCGGCAGCCATGTTTAACGTTGAATCAAAACAATTTTTGACTAGGATCAACATCATGTTATGCTGATCATTTTAGAGAAAGTCCCATATCAAGATCACTTATAGTTTTCAAGAAGTAGTCGCTACAAACTTATTTTTTAAAAATCTATTTTTAGCTGTGACGGCCATCTTGAATTTCCGGCCGACCTGAAATTTTGATAGGATCAATTAGACATCAAGAGCAACATTCCTGTAAAGTTTCATGACAATCTGCCAAGTAGTTTCAGAGAAGTAGTCGCTACATGTTTTTACTATATAACTCTATGTAAACAAAGATGGCCGCTGGCAGCCATGTTTAACGTTGAATCAAAACGATTTTTGACTAGGATCAACATCATGTCATGCTGATCATTTTAGAAAAAGTCCCATATCAATATCACTTATAGTTTTCAAGAAGAAGTCGCTACAAACTTGTATTTTAAAACTCTATTTTTAGCTTTGGCGGCCATCTTGGATTTCACATCAACATGAATTTTTGCTAGGATCAACTAGACTTTATGGGCAACATTTCTGTAAAGTTTCATGAATATCCATCCAGTAGTTTCAGCTGTAAAGTCGCTACAAATAAAAGTTTACGGACAGACAGACGGACAGACGGACGGACGGACGACGGACGCCGCACCACGGCATAAGCTCTGCTGATCTCTGTTCAGTAGAGCTAAAAATGATTAAACAAGAGGTCAATGACCTTGAAGCTCTACTGATTGATTTTGATTTCAGGAAGTAGTCGCTACAAACTTGTTTTTTGAAAAATTATTTTTTGCCGTGGCGGCCATCTTGAATTTCCGGCCGACCTGAAATTTGCTAGGATCAATTAGACATCAAGAGCAACATTCCTGTGAAGTTTCATGAAAATCCGTCAAGTAGTTTCAGAGGAGTAGTCGCTACAAGTTTTCATTATATAACTCTATGTAAACAAACATGGCCGCTGACAGCCATGTTTAACATCGAATCAAAACGATTTTTGACAAGGACCAACATCATGTCATGCTGATCATTTTAGAAAAAGTGCCATATCAATATCACTTATAGTTTTCAAGAAGTAGTCGCTACAAACTTGTATTTTAAAATCTATTTTTAGCCATGGTGGCCATCTTGAATTTCCAGCCGACCTGAAATTTTGCTAGGATCAATTAGACATCAAGAGCAGCATTTGTGTGAAGTTTCATGAAAATTCGTTAAGTAGTTTCAGAGAAGTAGTCGCTACAAGTTTTCATTATATAATTCTATGTAAATAAAGATGGCCACTGGCAGCCATGTTTAACGTCGAATCAAAATAATGTTCGACTCGGATAACCAATATGTCATGCTGATCATTTTAGAAAAAGTCCCATATCAATATCACTTATAGTTTTCAAGTAGTCGTCGCTACAAACTTATTTTTTAAAAATCTATTTTTATCTGTGGCGGCCATCTTGAATTTCTGGCCAATCTGAAATTTTGCTAGGATCAATAAGACATCAAGAGCAACATTCCTGTGAAGTTTCATGAAAATCCGTCAAGTAGTTTCAGAGGAGTAGTCGCTACAAGTTTTCATTATGTAACTCTATGTAAACAAAGATGGCCACTGACAGCCATGTTTAACATCGAATCAAAACGATTTTTGACAAGGACCATCATCATGTCATGCTGATCATTTTAGAAAAAGTCCCATATCAATATCACTTATTGTTTTCAAGAAGTAGTCGCTACAAACTTATTTTTTAAAAATCTATTTTTATCTGCGGCGGCCATCTTGAATTTCTGGCCGATCTAAAATTTTGCTAGGATCAATAAGACATCAAGAGCAACATTCCTGTGAAGTTTCATGAAAATCCATCAAGTAGTTTCAGAGGAGTAGTCGCTACAAGTTTTCATTATGTAAATCTATGTAAACAAAGATGGCCGCTGACAGCCATGTTTAACATCGAATCAAAACGATTTTTGACAAGGACCAACATCATGGCATGCTGATCATTTTAGAAAAAGTCCCATATCAATATCACTTATAGTTTTCAAGAAGTAGTCGCTACAAACTTGTTTTTTGAAAATCTATTTTTAGCCATGGCGGCCATTTGAATTTCCGGCCGACCTGAAATTTTGCTAGGATCAATAAGACATAAACAGCAACATTCCTGTGAAGTTTCATGAAAATCCGTCAAGTAGTTTCAGAGGAGTAGTCGCTACAAGTTTTCATTATATAACTCTATGTAAACAAACATGGCCGCTGACAGCCATGTTTAACATCGAATCAAAACGATTTTTGACAACGACCAACATCATGGCATGCTGATCATTTTAGAAAAAGTCCCATATTAATATCCCTTATAGTTTTCAAGAAGTAGTCGCTACAAACTTGTATTTTGAAAATCTATTTTTAGCCATGGCGGCCATTTGAATTTCCGGCCGACCTGAAATTTTGCTAGGATCAATTAGACATCAACAGCAACATTCGTGTGAAGTTTCATGAAAATCCGTCAAGTAGTTTCAGAGGAGTAGTAGCTACAAGTTTTCATTATATAACTCTATGTAAACAAAGATGGCCACTGGCAGCCATGTTTAACGTTGAATCAAAATAGTGTTAGACTCGGATAACCATCATGTCATGCTGATCATTTTAGAAATAGTCCCATATCAATATCACTTATAGTTTTCTAGAAGTAGTCGCTACAAACTTATTTGTTAAAAATCTATTTTTAGCTGTGGCGGCCATCTTGAATTTCTGGCTGATCTGCAATTTTGCTAGGATCAATAAGACATTAAGAGCAACATTCCTGTAAAGTTTCATGAAAATCCGCCAAGTAGTTACAGAGGAGTAGTCGCTACAAGGTTTTTACTATATAACTCTATGTAACCAAAGATGGCCACTGGCAGCCATGTTTAACGTCGAATCAAAACGATTTTTGACAAGGACCAACATCATGTCATGCTGATCATTTTAGAAAAAGTCCCGTATCAATATCACTTATAGTTTTCAAGAAGTAGTCGCTACAAACTCGTTTTTTGAAAAATTATTTTTAGCCGTGGCGGCCATCTTGAATTTCCGGCCGACCTGAAATTTTGCTCGGATCAATTAGACATCAACAGCAACATTCCTGTGAAGTTTCATGAAAATCCGTCAAGTAGTTTCAGAGGAGTAGTCGCTACAAGTTTTCATTATATAACTCTATTTTAACAAAGATGGCCGCTGGCAGCCATGTTTAACGTCGAATCAAAACGTTTTTCGAAAAGGGCCAACATCATGTCATGCTGATCATTTTAGAAAAAGTCCCGTAGGGTTAGTGTGTGGGAGGGGGCAACATATATGTCCCAATATGGATGAAGTATGAATAAAATGCATAATGCTATAAGAAATCCCAAACCAAAATTATAGATATATACATGCTTACATGCAAACCTAGATCTGCCTTTATTGCAGATTTTATGGGCCATCACAATTTGGGTTCCATGGGAGCCCAGAATTTGCAACGACAAAATTACTTATGCAACCCTTTACAACATACTATAAGGAAACCAATTCCAAAATTTAGTTCAGCTAAGACAAGAAATGTAAGAGATATAGACCGGTAAACACAGCTTACACCCAAACTTTGATGTGAAACAGGCACATTTTAAGGGCTATCATAATTTGAGTTCCATGGGAGCCCATGGGTTACAGGAACCAAAATTGCTTATGCAGCCCTTAAGATAATGCTATAAGGAAGCCCATGGCCAAATTTGGTTGTGCTAGGATAAGAAATGTAAGAGATATAGACGTGTAAACACAGCTTACACTTAAACCTTGATGTGGGACGCCGACCCCGGAGTGATTACATAAGCTCTCATTCTTCGAATAGTCGAGCTAAAAATAGGTGCATTTCCTATTGCATGCTCTAAAAAAATAAGGTAGGTCGGTAAGAATTTTTTTCATTTTTTGGAGCAAGATATTGTGAGATTCTACATTTATTTATCTCATAAACCCACAACAAGTTGATGACACAACTGAAAGTTTCTCTGTGATGTCAGTTTACCTCGATATATTGTGATAAATCATTGATCAGAACAAATTTAAAAAAAAACAAAAGCTGTCGGAGAACAGCGCAGCTCGACTATTCGATTTTTCGGAGAATAATAAATTTATAGCTAGTATATACCATCAGAAAACAAGGCTACAACAATGTGGGGTGGGGTTGGGAGCACAACATAACTATGTGTAAGAATTGACCAAAACTACACAGAAATATGTAAAAAAAATATTTAAAAAAAATATATATCGAGTTTTGAGTGGGGTGCAGGGTGGGGGTGGGAGAGAGGCGGGGGTGGATGGTGGGGGGAGTGGGGGTGTTGAGAGGAACATATATGTGTAAGAAGCTATGTAATAATTCACCAAAACAACACAAAAATATGAAGATTTTTTTTTTTTAAAAATCGAGTTTGAGTGGGGGGGGGGGGGGGCAAGCGGGGAGGGTTGCAACATACATGTATAAGAACTGACAAAAGCAACACAGAAATATGTAAAAAAAAAAATCAAGTGGTGGGGGGGGGGGGGGGGGGGGGGGGGCAAGCGGGGAGGGTTGCAACATACATGTATAAGAACTGACAAAAGCAACACAGAAATATGTAAAAAATAAAAAAAAATGTTTCAAGTCTTGGGCGGGATGGGGGTGGGGAGGTGATGGGGTGAGAGGCGTGGGGGTGGGGTGGTGGGTGCAGGGAGGGTTGCAACACATATGTGTAAGAATTGACTAAAACAACACAGAAATATGTAAAAAAAAAAATAAAAAAAATCAAGTGTGGGGCGTGGTTGGTGTGGTGATGGGGTGAGAGGCGGGGATGGGGGGGGAGGGGGCGGGGAGGGTTGCAACATATATGTGTAAGAATTGACAAAAGCAACACAGAAATATGTAAAAAAAAAATAAAAAAATTCAAGTGTGGGGCGTGGTGGGTGTGGTGATGGGGTGAGAGGCGGGGATGGGGGGGAGGGGGCGGGGAGGGTTGCAACATATATGTGTAAGAATTGACAAAAGCAACACAGAAATATGTAAAAAAAAAAAAAAATCAAGTGTGGGGCGTGGTGGGTGGTGTGATGGGGTAAGAGGCGGGGGGGCGGGGCTTGGGGGCGGGCGTGGGGGGTGGCGTTGCAACATATATGTGTAGGAATTGACAAAACCAACTCAGAAATATGTAAAAAAAAAAAATAAAAAAAATAAAGTGGGGGCGGGGTAGAGGGGGAGGGGGGTGGTGGGGGGATGGGATGGGAGAGGAGGGAGCCCATGCCCCAATATGGGTGAAGTAATAAGATGCATAATGCTATAACAAATCCCAAACCAAAATTATAGATATATACATGCTTACATGCAAACCTAGATCTGCCTTTATTGCACATTTTATGGGCCATCACAATTTGGGTTCCATGGGAGCCCAGAATTTGCAAAAGACAAAATTACTTATCCAACCCTTTACAACAAACTATAAGGGAACCATTACCAAAATTTAGTTCAGCTAGGACAAGAAATGTAAGAGATATAGACCTGCAAACACAGCTTACACACAAAATTTGATGTGAAACAGACACATTTTAAGGGCTATCAGAATTTGGGTTCCATGGGAGCCCAGGGGTTACAGGAACCAAAATTACTTAAGCAGCCCTTAAGATAATGCTATAAGGAAGCTAATGGCCAAATTTGGTTGAGCTAGGGTCAGAATTGTAAGAGATATAGACTTGTAAACACAGCTTACACGCAAAATTTGATGTGAAATGGGACACATTTTATGGGCTATCATAATTTGGGTTCCATGGGAGCCCATGGGTTACAGGAACCAAAATTGCTTATGCAGTCATTAAGATAATGCTATAAGGAAGCCCATGGCCAAATTTGGTTGTGCTAGGATAAGAAATGTAAGAGATATAGACTTGTAAACACAGCTTACACGCAAACCTGAATGTGGGACGCCGACGCCGACGCCAACGCCAACGCCGACGCGCGACCCGGGGTGATTACATAAGCTCTCTTATTCTTCGAATAGTCGAGCTAAAAATCATAGAAAGTTTTGGGGTCGGCCCCTAAAAAATAGGGTAAAAGCCTCGCATTATATTTTGCCAACTCGTTTAATAAATTCAATAATGAATGAGTACTCATGTAAGATCCTCCATATATTTTTCTAATGAAGGCCACAAATAGTGGCGACAATACTAACAGCATCTCTCAGCAGCGAGATTTATCACATAGTCATAATCACCGCTGTCATCCGTGAAGGCGTTGGTGACCGATGCTGAAAGAGGAAAAAAAGAATGATATAAATTTGGTTTAATACATAGATTTTTAGTAGACATCATTCTTACTACACAGCTGAGGTTTTAATTTTAACTAGA
>JAWPHD010022784.1:0-24045 GCA_037043455.1 Cyrtodaria siliqua | reverse complement strand
TTTGATCTAAGTTTCTTTAAATCCGGCATGTTTTAGTATGCCATCAGAACTGATAAATTACGTTCCTTCATTGTCTGTATTGTTTGCCTTTTAACATACATGTTCACACTTCGTTTTGATTGAGAAATATTTCAAACTGGAAAACTCCAAAATTCTGATATCGTTATAGAAGTATGTTCTCCATGCACTGTACATGCGTGGAGAGACTATTACATCGGCATGTAATTGTAATTGATTATGTACGTTGTAACTTTATAAACGTCAAGATTGTCGTATCTTTACAATGAACATGCATACATGAAAGCAAGATCTTTTGATTTTGTTAGTACACTATAATTGACTTAATAAACAAACTCTGTAATCATTGTTTTTCTATCTTTCTACATTTCTATATTCCTCAGGGGCGGATCCAGGATTTCAGCTTAGGGGGGCGTAATATTTTGGTCAATTTTCGGGTCCGTCTCTAGCCTCATAAAACGTTTGCGGTAGTGCATTTATAGGGTAAAAAAGTCCGTTTTCAAATAAAGGATTTAACAATGTGTTAATTAAACCACTTATTAGCCATTATGCGTCGAGCGAGCGAGAAAAAAAATTATACTGAGGGCGTCCATCTAAATATTGTTTGATGTTTTATCTACAGTAACATGGACATACACGTATGAATAACAATAGTCCGTTTTCAAATAAAAGAATATAACAATGTGTTAATTAAACCACTCATTAGCCATTATGCGTCAAGCGAGCGAGATTTTTTTTTATACAATAACATGGACATACATGTATAGAATAAAAAAAGTCCGTTTTCAAATAAACGGATTTAACAATGTGTTAATTAAACCACTCATTAGCCATTATGCGTCGAGCGAGCGAGAAATTTGTTTATACTGAGGGCGTGCATCGAAATTGTTTGATATATTATCTACAGTAACATGGACATACATGTATGAATAAAAAGTCCGTTTTCAAATAAACGGATTTAACAATGTGTTAATTAAACCACTCATTAGCCATTATGCGTCGAGCGAGCGAGAAATTTGTTTATACTGAGGGCGTGCATCGAAATTGTTTGATATATTATCTACAGTAACATGGACATACATGTATGAATAAAAAGTCCGTTTTCAAATAAACGGATTTAACAATGTGTTAATTAAACCACTCATTAGCCATTATGCGTCGAGCGAGCGAGATTTTTGTTTATACTGAGGGTGTGCATCGAAATTGTTTGATATATTATCTACAGTAACATGGACATACATGTATGAATAAAAAAGTCATTTTCAAATAAAAGATTTAACAATGTTTTAATTAAAGCACTCATTAGTCATTATGCGTAGAACGAGCGAAGCGAGCGAGAAATTTTTTAATACTGAGGGCGTGCATCGAAATTGTTTGATATTATATCTACAGTAACATGCACATACATGTATGATCCGGAATTTTTAGGGGTGGGGGTGGGGGGCGCGCCGTCCGCTAGATCCGCTAGTGCCTCGGTAGAATTTACTCATACTTACTAAGGGACAAACCATTGTGATTTCGGTGGTGGGGGCTGGGGGGTGGGGTGGGTGGAGGGGATGGGGGAGGGGCGGGGGGGGGGAAATAATATGGGAAAATCCATATTAAACAACAGCTAGCTGTTTAAAAGACAGCATGTCCCACTATTCGAAGTCACAATTTTAAACAATGTCACTGACACCTCTGTCTCACCAGTCAGTCTCTGAACTGACACCATGGAAGGTGAGACAGAAGTGTCAGTGACCTTGTTTAAAATTGTGACTTTGAATAGTGGGACATGCTGTCCTTTTAACAGCTCTTGTTTAATATGGATATTTCCATATTTGGTGGATGGAACTCCATGTGCTGGTTTTAATTTTTAGTTATGCTTGTCCTTGCCTGCTTTCTATGTGAGCCCCCGTTTGCTGTTCTAAATTATAAATTGATTGGATGTTTTGTTTGGTGGTGTAGGGAATTGTCTTGTACTTGTTGAGGATATTCACAATTCCATCACACAAATACCAGGACCTTTGTATTGTAATACTACCATGACCACTGCATACCACATCGATTACTAACTAACATGTCCAATGTACATCACATGTATAACTATCATGGCTAGTTTTTACCACATTTTCTACTACCATGACCACAGTTTATCACAAGTATTAGTACCATGACCACTGTATATGACATTTAATACTGCCAGGACAACTAAGACTAAATACCACATGTATAACTTCCATGTTATCAGTATTGTGGAGTTTTATATTAATAAAGTCCGTAATTGGACTAAAATAATTGTCCGATTTACTGTATAATCCAGGATTGCCTTCCTTACTATTAGTGGTAGATGAGAAAACTTATCCATGTTGGCAGATATTTGCGTGAGACCGTCCACAATAGAGTCCTCGAGACCTGTATCAGAGAGATATAGATTGATTGGATGTTGGTTTTCAACAACCGCAATATTACCTGGTATGTGTTCAATAGCAATGTCCGATAAGTTATCGCCACTTGAGTAATTTTCCAGAACATGTCATATACTGTAATAATTATGTTGCCTATTGTTTGGGGCGCTTGTTTCAGCCAGGGCTTTATATAAAGCCCTGTTTCAGCCAAAGGTTTTTTGGACTTTTCAGACAAAATTCATCTCGTACCTAAATTTGTATATCAGTGAAACAGAGATTTCTAGTGGTAAATAAAAATTCTCTACTTTTCAAATCGGTTGAGAAATAAAATTTCATGAGCGAAAGATGTTTTTAATGGGGCATTTTCAATGCAAAATTCTGCTGCATGAAAAATTTGAAAACTTTTTTTTTTTAGAATTTGTATCCGAAAAGGTTATTAAATTGTTGGATATTGGTAAATAAGGACACCCTGAAAGCTTTATAGCAAAATATTTTCTTAAAAATAAAAATAAAACATTTCTTAATTTTCTGCTCCCCCCACCAACACGAAATTTAAATGTGAAAAGCCCAATCAAAAATCATATGGGCTGTAAACTATTCATTTCTCAACCGATTTTTAAAACTAAGTCATTTCTTTTTACCACTAAAAATACCAGTTCTAATGATATATAATTGATGCACATATTATCTAAATTGCTCAAGCTACTGCATAAAAACCTTCGGCTAAAACAAGCGCCCCGAACAATAGTAGTAGTATGCTGACAAGGCGGTTTCTATGGTGCACGATCAGTGTCAAAAAGCACATGTCCAGGTGTATAGATCTGTAAAATTGTATAAATGCAGCTGTAAATATACAGATCTTGCTATACATTTTACAGATGCAGCTGTCTATAAAATACAGACAGTTGCATCTCTATTTTTTTTTACAGCTGCATCTGTAAAAATACAGTTGCGTCTGTAAATTTAAATAACCCTTTTAAATTTACAGATGCAGCTCCAGTTTATTATTGCGGCTTTTAAGTTATCTTTGGAAAACCATGTTCTATTTTTGTTTATTTACAATTTATAAACTTCTATTAACTAGAATTGTCTCTAAAGGCATACAATATACCCCCGCCTCTAGGCTCTGGCCCCAATATACCCCCGCCTCTAGGCTCTGGCCCCAATATACCCCCGCCTCTAGGCTCTGGCCCCAATATACCCCCGCCTCTAGGCTCTGACCCCAATATACCCCCGACTCTAGGCTCTGGCCCCAATATACCCCCGCCTCTAGGCTCTGGCCCCAATATACCCCCGCCTCTAGGCTCTGGCCCCAATATACCCCCGCCTCTAGGCTCTGGCCCCAATATACCCCCGCCTCTAGGCTCTGGCCCCAATATACCCCCGCCTCTAGGCTCTGGCCCCAATATACCCCCGCCTCTAGGCTCTGACCCCAATATACCCCCGCCTCTAGGCTCTGGCCCCAATATACCCCCGCCTCTAGGCTCTGGCCCCAATATACCCCCGCCTCTAGGCTCTGGCCCCAATATACCCCCGCCTCTAGGCTCTGGCCCCAATATACCCCCGCCTCTAGGCTCTGACCCCAATATACCCCCGCCTCTAGGCTCTGGCCCCAATATACCCCCGCCTCTAGGCTCTGGCCCTTTGACTCGTGACAATATACCCCCGCCTCTAGGCTCTGGCCCTTTGACTCGTGACAATATACCCCCGCCTCTAGGCTCTGGCCCTTTGACTCGTGACAATATACCCCCGCCTCTAGGCTCTGGCCCTTTGACTCGTGACAATATACCCCCGCCTCTAGGCTCTGGCCCTTTGACTCGTGACAATATACCCCCGCCTCTAGGCTCTGGCCCCAATATACCCCCGCCTCTAGGCTCTGGCCCCAATATACCCCCGCCTCTAGGCTCTGGCCCCAATATACCCCCGCCTCTAGGCTCTGGCCCCAATATACCCCCGCCTCTAGGCTCTGGCCCCAATATATAGTCCCGCCTCTAGGCTCTGGCCCCAATATACCCCCGCCTCTAGGCTCTGGCCCCAATATACCCCCGCCTCTAGGCTCTGACCCCAATATACCCCCGCCTCTAGGCTCTGGCCCCAATATACCGCCGCCTCTAGACTCTGGCCCCAATATACCCCCGCCTCTAGGCTCTGGCCCCAATATACCCCCGCCTCTAGGTACAATATACCCCCGCCTCTAGGCTCTGGCCCCAATATACCCCCGCCTCTAGGCTCTGGCCCCAATATACCCCCGCCTCTAGGCTCTGGCCCCAATATACCCCCGCCTCTAGGCTCTGGCCCCAATATACCCCCGCCTCTAGGCTCTGGCCCCAATATACCCCCGCCTCTAGGCTCTGGCCCCAATATACCCCCGCCTCTAGGCTCTGGCCCAATATACCCCCGCCTCTAGGCTCTGGCCCCAATATACCCCCGCCTCTAGGCTCTGGCCCCAATATACCCCCGCCTCTAGGCTCTGACCCCAATATACCCCCGCCTCTAGGCTCTGGCCCCAATATACCCCCGCCTCTAGGCTCTAGCCCCAATATACCCCCGCCTCTAGGCTCTGGCCCCAATATACCCCCGCCTCTAGGCTCTGGCCCCAATATACCCCTGCCTCTAGGCTCTGGCCCCAATATACCCCGCCTCTAGGCTCTGGCCCCAATATACCCCGCCTCTAGGCTCTGGCCCCATTATACCCCTCCTATAGGCTCTGGCCCCAATACACCCCCGCCTCTAGGCTCTGGCCCCAATATACCCCCGCCTCTAGGCTCTGGCCCTTTGACTCGTGCGCTTTACTGAACCAATTCAATTTTCCTTTATGATCACATTCACTTGAAACTAAATCATCAAATATATATATATAAAAAAAAAATCATAGGCCAATGAATGGGTAGTAAAGGTTCCCACCGGCTAAAACTACAAAGGGTCATAACCCTTTTAATAAGATTTCCTTATATAATATACGTAAGAAAATCAAAGGGACATAATTCATGTAAAATGATCAAATCAAAAATATTTTTCTTCACTAGCATCGTCACATCATACTTTACCAGTATGCCAAATATTAAAACAGTCCATCAAATAATGATGATGACAATAAAAAATGCACTACATATAATGAAAACTGGACCGCATATAATGGTTTATCTACTACATACAATACTATCGCATATAATGATTAATCTACTGCATTTAAATACTTTGCTACCACATATATAGAGGATATTTGTTTGTTTTGAGTGAATATAGGATTTATTTTCATCGAGAAGTGAGAAAATTTATATTTTCACGAGTGTTTAGAACGAGTGAAAATATTTGAATTTTCTCACTTCGTGAAAATAAATCCTATATTCACGACAAACCAACAAATATTATATTTATTATGTACTCACAGACTGGGAATTTATGCAGAACAAATATAATGCGCCAAAACAATGACGTCAATAACGTCAACAACGAAAACAAAGTCAACATTTGCACGACGTCATATTGAGTGAAAATATATTAAGAGGATCTTACATGAGTACTCATTCATTATTGAATTTATTAAACGAGTTGGCAAAATTATATAATGCGAGGCTCTTGCCGAGCATTATATCATTTTTGCAAGATCGTCGTATTATATCATTTTGCTAACGAGTTTAATAAATTCAATAATGAATGATAACTTCACATTACGTCTGAAAACGTACATTAACGTGACGTCCATGACGTCATTAACGTTATGTTATACCACTAGTGGAATATCGAAAATATTGAATGGTGCTATTACACGCTCACACCACATGTTATGTGATAAATAGAGAATAATTAACAGCATAAATTTGATACTGAATTTATGTCACGAGGGAAAAAAGTGCTAATTTGGTTAAAAAAACGAGTTCGAAGAAAGAGTTTTTTTTAACCAAATTACGAGTTCGAATTCGAAGAACGAGTTTTTTTAACCAAATTACCACTTTTTTCCCCGAGTGACATTAATTCAGTATCAAATTTATGCTGTTAATTATACTGTTTATTATATAACTTTACGTAAAAGAAAAAATATTTTAACTTTAAACCAGTGTGTTTTTTAACAAATATGTTAAGAAAGTAGTTCCGGCAAAGTAACTAGTGATGATATAAAAAAGTTATATCGTCAATAACTTTTTTGGTGTGATACTAAAATTACGTCATTCATAGTTCAATGTAAATTTATGACAGTTATGTAATAAATAGAGGATCTTAAAGGGCTAGCGTGGTCGTAAATTGAGAGGCAGTCTCCCAGTCATTAACCTGTCGCTTTAGCACATTTCAGTGATTATTATGGGAGCTGATATCTCCAGCCACACCATATGTTAACTGACACCAGCTGGTAAAATACTATGGTCAGTCGAATAGGAATCTGGATACAAGAATATAACTTGAGAATCACTTGGTTTCAATAGAGAAACACATTATTAAAAAAACATATATTAATTAGACAAATAAAAACCTGGAGTGAAATATTTTGTAATAAACAAATATTAATACAATTGGTAAATATTAAAACATGAAACAAAATCATATTCCGTTACAATGACTTTGAATAAATTAATAAAACGATACTATGCAAATCTTAGATTGCTAAATATATATTACGATGATTATAAATACTGTTGTTATGTAATTATGTTATGTACAAGAGATACATACACATAGATGCACTAACCATTGTACAAGAGGTAAATACACATAAATGCAGTAACCATTGTACAAGAGGTACATACACATAGATGCAGTAACCATTGTGCAAGAGGTACATATACATAAATGCAGTAACCATCGTGCAAGAGGAACATATACATAAATGCAGTAACGATTGTAAGAGAGGTACATATATATATAGATGCAGTAAGGATTGTACAAGAGATACATACATATAGATGCAGTAACCATTGTACAAGAGGTAGATACACAGATGCAGTAACCATTGTACAAGAGATACAGACACATAGATGCAGTAACCATTGTGCAAGAGGTACTTACACATAGATGCAGTAACCATTGTACAAGAGGTACATACACATAGATGCAGTAACCATTGTACAAAAGATACATACACATAGATGCAGTAACCATCGTGCAAGAGGTACATACACACATATGCAGTAACCACCGTACAAGAGATACATACACATAGATGCAGTAACCATTGTGCAAGAGGTACACATACAGTAACCATTGTACAAGAGGTACATATGCATAGATGCAGTTACCATTGTACAAGAGGTACATATGCATAGATGCAGTAACCATTGTGCAAGAGATACACATACACATAGATGCAGTAACCATTGTACAAGAGATACATACACATAGATGCAGTAACCATTGTACAAGAGGTACATACACATAGATGTAGTAACCATTGTACAAGAGATACATACACATAGATGCAGTAACCATTGTACAAGAGGTACATACACATAGATGCAGTAACCATTGTACAAGAGATACATACATATAGATGCAGTAACCATTGTACAAGAGGTACATACACATAGATGTAGTAACCATTGTACAAGAGATACATACACATAGATGCAGTAACCATTGTACAAGAGGTACATACACATAGATGTAGTAACCATTGTACAAGAGATACATACATATAGATGCAGTAACCATTGTACAAGAGATACAGACACATAGATGCAGTAACCATTGTGCAAGAGGTACATACGCATAGATGCAGTAACCATTGTAAAAGAGGTACATACACAGATGCAGTAACCATTGTACAAGAGATACAGACACATAGATGCAGTAACCATTGTGCAAGAGGTACATACACATAGATGCAGTAACCATTGTACAAGAGGTACATACACATAGATGCAGTAACCATTGCACAAAAGATATAGACACATAGATGCAGTAACCATTGTACAAGAGGTACATACACATAGATGCAGTAACCATTGTACAAGAGATACAGACACATAGATGCAGTAACCATCGTGCAAGAGGTACATACACACATATGCAGTAACCACTGTACAAGAGATACATACACATAGATGCAGTAACCATTGTGCAAGAGGTACACATACAGTAACCATTGTACAAGAGGTACATATGCATAGATGCAGTTACCATTGTACAAGATATACATACACATAGATGCAGTAACCATTGTACAAGAGATACATACACACATATGCAGTAACCTTTGTACAGGAGATACATATACATAGATGCAGTAACCATTGTGCAAGAGGTACACATACATAGATGCAGTAACCATTGTGCAAGAGGTACATACACACAGATGCAGTAAATATTGTACAAGAGATACATACACATAGATGTAGTAACTATTGTGCAAGAGGTACGTATACATAAATGCAGTAACCATTGTACAAGAGGTACATATGCACAGATGCAGTAACCATTGTGCAAGAGGTACATATACATAAATGCAGTAACCATCGTGCAAGAGGAACATATACATAAATGCAGTAACGATTGTAAAAGAGCTACATATATATATAGATGCAGTAACGATTGTACAAGAGATACATACATATAGATGCAGTAACCATTGTACAAGAGGTACATACACAGATGCAGTAACCATTGTACAAGAGATACAGACACATAGCAAGAGATACAGACATATAGATGCAGTAACCATTGTGCAAGAGGTACATACACATAGATGCAGTAACCATTGTACAAGAGGTACATACACATAGATGCAGTAACCATTGTACAAAAGATACATACACATAGATGCAGTAACCATTGTACAAGAGGTACATACACATAGATGCAGTAACCATTGTACAAAAGATACATACACATAGATGCAGTAACCATCGTGCAAGAGGTACATACACACATATGCAGTAACCACCGTACAAGAGATACATAAACATAGATGCAGTAACCATTGTGAAAGAGGTACATATACAGTAACCATTGTACAAGAGGTACATATGCATAGATGCAGTTACCATTGTACAAGAGGTACATATGCATAGATGCAGTAACCATTGTGCAAGAGATACACATACACATAGATGCAGTAACCATTGTACAAGAGATACATACACATAGATGCAGTAACCATTGTACAAGAGGTACATACACATAGATGTAGTAACCATTGTACAAGAGATACATACACATAGATGCAGTAAGCATTGTACAAGAGGTACATACACATAGATGCAGTAACCATTGTACAAGAGATACAGACACATAGATGCAGTAACCATTGTGCAAGAGGTACATACACATAGATGCAGTAACCATTGTACAAGAGGTACATACACATAGATGCAGTAACCATTGTACAAAAGATACAGACACATAGATGCAGTAACCATTGTACATGAGGTACATACACATAGATGCAGTAACCATTGTACAAGAGATACAGACACATAGATGCAGTAACCATCGTGCAAGAGGTACATACACACATATGCAGTAACCACTGTACAAGAGATACATACACATAGATGCAGTAACCATTGTGCAAGAGGTACACATACAGTAACCATTGTACAAGAGGTACATATGCATAGATGCAGTTACCATTGTACAAGAGATACATACACATAGATGCAGTAACCATTGTACAAGAGATACATACACACATATGCAGTAACCTATGTACAGGAGATACATATACATAGATGCAGTAACCATTGTGCAAGAGGTACACATACATAGATGCAGTAACCATTGTGCAAGAGGTACATACACACAGATGCAGTAAATATTGTACAAGAGATACATACACATAGATGTAGTAACCATTGTGCAAGAGGTACAAATACATAAATGCAGTAACCATTGTACAAGAGGTACATATGCACAGATGCAGTAACCATTGTGCAAGAGGTACATATACATAAATGCAGTAACCATCGTGCAAGAGGAACATATACATAAATGCAGTAACGATTGTAAAAGAGGTACATATATATATAGATACAGTAACGATTGTACAAGAGATACATACATATAGATGCAGTAACAATTGTACAAGAGGTACATACACAGATGCAGTAACCATTGTACAAGAGATACAGACACATAGCAAGAGATACAGACACATAGATGCAGTAACCATTGTGCAAGAGGTACATACACATAGATGCAGTAACCATTGTACAAGAGGTACATACACATAGATGCAGTAACCATTGTACAAAAGATACATACACATAGATGCAGTAACCATTGTACAAGAGGTACATACACATAGATGCAGTAACCATTGTACAAAAGATACATACACATAGATGCAGTAACCATCGTGCAAGTGGTACATACACACATATGCAGTAACCACCGTACAAGAGATACATAAACATAGATGCAGTAACCATTGTGAAAGCGGTACACATACAGTAACCATTGTACAAGAGGTACATATGCATAGATGCAGTTACCATTGTACAAGAGGTACATATGCATAGATGCAGTAACCATTGTGCAAGAGATACACATACACATAGATGCAGTAACCATTGTACAAGAGATACATACACATAGATGCAGTAACCATTGTACAAGAGGTACATACACATAGATGTAGTAACCATTGTACAAGAGATAGATACACATAGATGCAGTAACCATTGTACAAGAGGTACATACACATAGATGCAGTAACCATTCTACAAGAGATACAGACACATAGATGAATTAACCATTGTGCAAGAGGTACATACACATAGATGCAGTAACCATTGTACAAGAGGTACATACACATAGATGCAGTAACCATTGTATAAAAGATACAGACACATAGATGCAGTAACCATTGTACAAGAGGTACATACACATAGATGCAGTAACCATTGTACAAGAGATACAGACACATAGATGCAGTAACCATCGTGCGAGAGGTACATACACACATATGCAGTAACCACTGTACAAGAGATACATACACATAGATGCAGTAACCATTGTGCAAGAGGTACACATACAGTAACCATTGTACAAGAGGTACATATGCATAGATGCAGTTACCATTGTACAAGAGATACATACACATAGATGCAGTAACCATTGTACAAGAGATACATACACACATATGCAGTAACCTTTGTACAGGAGATACATATACATAGATGCAGTAACCATTGTGCAAGAGGTACACATACATAGATGCAGTAACCATTGTGCAAGAGGTACATACACACAGATGCAGTAAATATTGTACAAGAGATACATACACATAGATGTAGTAACCATTGTGCAAGAGGTACACATACATAAATGCAGTAACCATTGTACAAGAGGTACATATGCACAGACGCAGTAACCATTGTGCAAGAGGTACATATACATAAATGCAGTAACCATCGTGCAAGAGGAACATATACATAAATGCAGTAACGATTGTAAAAGAGGTACATATATATATAGATGCAGTAACGATTGTACAAGAGATACATACATATAGATGCAGTAACCATTGTACAAGAGGTACATACACAGATGCAGTAACCATTGTACAAGAGATACAGACACATAGCAAGAGATAAAGACACATAGATGCAGTAACCATTGTGCAAGAGGTACATACACATAGATGCAGTAACCATTGTACAAGAGGTACATACACATAGATGCAGTAACCATTGTACAAAAGATACAAACACATAGATGCAGTTACCATTGTACAAGAGGTACATACACATAGATGCAGTAACCATTGTACAAAAGATACATACACATAGATGCAGTAACCATCGTGCAAAAGGTACATACACACATATGCAGTAACCACCGTACAAGAGATACATACACATAGATGCAGTAACCATTGTGAAAGAGGTACACTTACAGTAACCATTGTACAAGAGGTACATATGCATAGATGCAGTAACCATTGTACAAGAGTTACATATGCATAGATGCAGTAACCATTGTGCAAGAGATACACATACACATAGATGCAGTAACCATTGTACAAGAGATACATACACATAGATGCAGTAACCATTGTACAAGAGGTACATACACATAGATGTAGTAACCATTGTACAAGAGATACATACACATAGATGCAGTAACCATTGTACAAGAGGTACATACACATAGATGCAGTAACCATTGTACAAGAGATACATACATATAGATGCAGTAACCATTGTACAAGAGGTACATACACAGATGCACTAACCATTGTACAAGAGATACAGACACATAGATGCAGTAACCATTGTGCAAGAGGTACATACACATAGATGCAGTAACCATTGTACAAGAGGTACATACACATATGCAGTAACCATTGTACAAGAGATACAGACACATAGATGCAGTAACCATTGTTCAAGAGGTACATACACATAGATGCAGTAACCATTGTACAAGAGGTACATACACATAGATGCAGTAACCATTGTACAAAAGATACAGACATAGATGCAGTAACCATTGTACAAGAGGTACATACACATAGATGCAGTAACCATTGTACAAGAGATACAGACACATAGATGCAGTAACCATCGTGCAAGAGGTACATACACACATATGCAGTAACCACTGTACAAGAGATACATACACATAGATGCAGTAACCATTGTGCAAGAGGTACACATACAGTAACCATTGTACAAGAGGTACATACACATAGATGCAGTAACCATTGTACAAGAGATACAGACACATAGATGCAGTAACCATCGTGCGAGAGGTACATACACACATATGCAGTAACCACTGTACAAGAGATACATACACATAGATGCAGTAACCATTGTGCAAGAGGTACACATACAGTAACCATTGTACAAGAGGTACATATGCATAGATGCAGTTACCATTGTACAAGAGATACATACACATAGATGCAGTAACCATTGTACAAGAGATACATACACACATATGCAGTAACCTTTGTACAGGAGATACATATACATAGATGCAGTAACCATTGTGCAAGAGGTACACATACATAGATGCAGTAACCATTGTGCAAGAGGTACATACACACAGATGCAGTAAATATTGTACAAGAGATACGTACAGATAGATGTAGTAACCATTGTGCAAGAGGTACACATACATAAATGCAGTAACCATTGTACAAGAGGTACATATGCACAGACGCAGTAACCATTGTGCAAGAGGTACATATACATAAATGCAGTAACCATCGTGCAAGAGGAACATATACATAAATGCAGTAACGATTGTAAAAGAGGTACATATATATATAGATGCAGTAACGATTGTACAAGAGATACATACATATAGATGCAGTAACCATTGTACAAGAGGTACATACACAGATGCAGTAACCATTGTACAAGAGATACAGACACATAGCAAGAGATACAGACACATAGATGCAGTAACCATTGTGCAAGAGGTACATACACATAGATGCAGTAACCATTGTACAAGAGGTACATACACATAGATGCAGTAACCATTGTACAAAAGATACATACACATAGATGCAGTTACCATTGTACAAGAGGGACATACACATAGATGCAGTAACCATTGTACAAAAGATACATACACATAGATGCAGTAACCATCGTGCAAAAGGTACATACACACATATGCAGTAACCACCGTACAAGAGATACATACACATAGATGCAGTTACCATTGTGAAAGAGGTACACTTACAGTAACCATTGTACAAGAGGTACATATGCATAGATGCAGTTACCATTGTACAAGAGTTACATATGCATAGATGCAGTAACCATTGTGCAAGAGATACACATACACATAGATGCAGTAACCATTGTACAAGAGATACATACACATAGATGCAGTAACCATTGTACAAGAGGTACATACACATAGATGTAGTAACCATTGTACAAGAGATACATACACATAGATGCAGTAACCATTGTACAAGAGGTACATACACATAGATGCAGTAACCATTGTACAAGAGATACATACATATAGATGCAGTAACCATTGTACAAGAGGTACATACACAGATGCACTAACCATTGTACAAGAGATACAGACACATAGATGCAGTAACCATTGTGCAAGAGGTACATACACATAGATGCAGTAACCATTGTACAAGAGGTACATACACATATGAAGTAACCATTGTATAAGAGATACAGACACATAGATGCAGTAACCATTGTTCAAGAGGTACATACACATAGATGCAGTAACCATTGTACAAGAGGTACATACACATAGATGCAGTAACCATTGTACAAAAGATACAGACATAGATGCAGTAACCATTGTACAAGAGGTACATACACATAGATGCAGTAACCATTGTACAAGAGATACAGACACATAGATGCAGTAACCATCGTGCAAGAGGTACATACACACATATGCAGTAACCACTGTACAAGAGATACATACACATAGATGCAGTAACCATTGTGCAAGAGGTACACATACAGTAACCATTGTACAAGAGGTACATATGCATAGATGCAGTTACCATTGTACAAGAGATACATACACATAGATGCAGTAACCATTGTACAAGAGATACATACACACATATGCAGTAACCTTTGTACAGGAGATACATACACATAGATGCAGTAACCATTGTGCAAGAGGTACACATACATAGATGCAGTAACCATTGTGCAAGAGGTACATACACACAGATGTAGTAAATATTGTACAAGAGATACATACACATAGATGTAGTAACCATTGTGCAAGAGGTACACATACATAAATGCAGTAACCATCGTGCAAGAGGAACATATACATAAATGCAGTAACGATTGTAAAAGAGGTACATATATATATAGATGCAGTAACGATTGTACAAGAGATACATACATATAGATGCAGTAACCATTGTACAAGAGGTACATACACAGATGCAGTAACCATTGTACAAGAGATACAGACACATAGATGCAGTAACCATTGTGCAAGAGGTACATACACATAGATGCTGTAACCATTGTACAAGGGGTACATACACATAGATGCAGTAACCATTGTACAAAAGATACATACACATAGATGCAGTAACCATCGTGCAAGAGGTACATACACACATATGCAGTAACCCCCGTACAAGAGATACATACACATATATGCAGTAACCATTGTGCAAGAGGTACACATACAGTAACCATTGTACAAGAGGTACATATGCATAGATGCAGTTACCATTGTACAAGAGGTACATATGCATAGATGCAGAAACCATTGTACAAGAGATACACATACACATAGATGCAGTAACCATTGTACAAGAGATACATACACATAGATGCAGTAACCATTGTACAAGAGGTACATACACATAGATGTAGTAACCATTGTACAAGAGGTACATACACATAGATGCAGTAACCATTGTACAAGAGGTACATACACATAGATGCAGTAACCATTGTACAAGAGATACATACATATAGATGCATTTACCATTGTACAAGAGGTACATACACAGATGCAGTAACCATTGTACAAGAGATACAGACACATAGATGCAGTAACCATTGTGCAAGAGGTACATACACATAGATGCAGTAACCATTGTAAAAGAGGTACATACACAGATGCAGTAACCATTGTACAAGAGATACAGACACATAGATGCAGTAACCATTGTGCAAGAGGTACATACACATAGATGCAGTAACCATTGTACAAGAGGTACATACACATAGATGCAGTAACCATTGTACAAGAGGTACATACACATAGATGCAGTAACCATTGTACAAAAGATACAGACACATAGATGCAGTAACCATTGTACAAGAGGTACATACACATAGATGCAGTAACCATTGTACAAGAGATACAGACACATAGATGCAGTAACCATCGTGCAAGAGGTACATACACACATATACAGTAACCACTGTACAAGAGATATATACACATAGATGCAGTAACCATTGTGCAAGAGGTACACATACAGTAACCATTGTACAAGAGTACATATGCATAGATGCAGTTACCATTGTACAAGAGATACATACACATAGATGCAGTAACCAATGTGCAAGAGGTACACATACATAGATGCAGTAACCATTGTGCAAGAGGTACATACACACAGATGCAGTAAATATTGTACAAGAGATACATACACATATATGTAGTAACCATTGTGCAAGAGGTACACATACATAAATGCAGTAACCATTGTACAAGAGGTACATATGCATAGATGCAGTAACCATTGTGCAAGAGGTACATATATATAAATGCAGTAACCATCGTGCAAGAGGAACATATACATAAATGCAGTAACGATTGTAAAAGAGGTACATATATATATATATGCAGTAACGATTGTACAAGAGGTATATACATAGATGAAGTAACCATTGTACAAGAGGTACATATACAGTAACCATTGTACAAGAGGTACATATGCATAGATGCAGTTACCATTGCACAAGAGATACATACACATAGATGCAGTAACCATTGTACATGAGATACATACACACATATGCAGTAACCTTTGTACAGGAGATACATACACATAGATGCAGTAACCATTGTGCAAGAGGTACACATACATAGATGCAGTAAACATTGTGCAAGAGGTACATACACACATATGCAGTAACCATTGTACAAGAGATACATACACATAGATGCAGTAACCAGTGTACAAGAGGTACACATACATAAATGCAGTAACCATTGTACACGAGGTACATATGCATAGATGCAGTAACCATTGTGCAAGAGATACACATACACATAGATGCAGTAACCATTGTACAAGAGATACATACACATAGATGCAGTAACCATTGTACAAGAGGTACATACACATAGATGTAGTAACCATTGTACAAGAGATACATACACATAGATGCAGTAACCATTGTACAAGAGGTACATACACATAGATGCAGTAACCATTGTACAAGAGATCCATACATATAGATGCAGTAACCATTGTACAAGAGGTACATACACAGACGCAGTAACCATTGTACAAGAGATACAGACACATAGATGCAGTAACCATTGTGCAAGAGGTACATACACATAGATGCAGTAACCATTGTACAAGAGGTACATACACATAGATGCAGTAACCATTGTACACAAGATACATACACATAGATGCAGTAACCATCGTGCAAGAGGTACATACACACATATGCAGTAACCACTGTACAAGAGATACATACACATAGATGCAGTAACCATTGTGCAAGAGGTACACATACAGTAACCATTGTACAAGAGGTACATATGCACAGATGCAGTTACCATTATACAAGTGATACATACACATAGATGCAGTAACCATTGTACGAGAGATACATACACACATATGCAGTAACCTTTGTACAGGAGATACATACACATAGATGCAGTAACCATTGTGCAAGAGGTACACATACATAGATGCAGTAACCATTGTGCAAGAGGTACATACACACAGATGCAGTAACCATTGTACAAGAGATACATACACATAGATGTAGTAACCATTGTACAAGCGGTACACATACATAAATGCAGTAACCATTGTACAAGAGGTACATATGCATAGATGCAGTAACCATTGTGCAAGAGGTACATATACATAAATGCAGTAACCATCGTGCAAGAGGAACATATACATAAATGCAGTAACGATTGTAAAAGAGGTACATATATATATATATGCAGTAACGATTGTACAAGAGGTATATACATAGATGAAGTAACCATTGTACAAGAGGTACATATACATAGATGCAGTAACCATTATACCAGAGGTACATATACATATATGAATGAATGACTTTATTTATCGAGGGTGACCCAATTAGTTTATACTAATCTTCCTTGGGGCCCTCTATAACAAATACATGATACCAAATACAAGAAAGGCAAAATACATAAGATATATGTAAACATAATAACATTGTTGGGGGTGGTAGTTTGAACGATATTTACACAATAATAAGATGAGATGATATCTATATCGAGTTTAATGTTGTTTTTCCTTTATCCATTTGATGCAGCTGTTTGTAAAACTTTTCATTGTTGAACACTTCTGAATGTGCTTTGGAATATTATTCCATAAAATGGTCCCGGAGTAAGACATGCTGCCCTTGAAAAGTTCCCGATTTGGCTTAGGAATATTAAAATTAGTGATCGAAGTCTTCTCTCAGTTGAATTACGAGTAGTAAACACATCGGAAATATATGAAGGGGCAGCAGTATTGTTCGAAACTCTATACATGAATTTGGCCCTTTGAAGCATAATTCGCTGATCAATTGTGAGGTTATTTAGTTGTTCCATAGCGGCTTGAAAAGTAATATACTGTTCACCTAAAATAACGTGACCTGCCCTTTTTTTGCATTATTAAAAGGCTGTTGATATTTTTTCGACTTGTGTTACCCCAGATTACATTACAAAAGTCTAGATGTGGCTGTATGTAAGCTTTATAGAAAACAATTCGATAATTCAAAGAAATAAAATATTTTATTCTTGACAGCAACCATACACCAACAAAATGCAGTAACCATTGTACAAGAGGTACATGTACATACTGCATTAACCATTTTTCCCATTCCATAACTTTTAAACATCCAGGTATACGAGTATTCAATATTGTGAAACATTCTGTCGAACTCATGCAAGATTCCAATTGTATGGTCTGTTTGTCTCCTGCTCAAGGATTGGCCATAGAAAACACAGCCTTATCATAGCTGAGGGCTGGCGTGTCGCAGTCGGTAGCGCAGCGGATTTGTAACCGGAGGCCCCGGGTTCAATCCTCCGTGGTGCCACTGAGTTCCGTTGGTGTGTTCTTGGGCAAGACACTTTCCCTTAGCCTCGTCCGTCGGATGGGGACGTAAACCGGGCGGTCCCGTGTATCGGTCTATCCTCCGAGCACGTAAAAGAACCATAGGAATCTATTCGATAATAAGAGTAGGGCACGGTTCCCGGATTCCTATGTATCCTTCCCCTCTATCTGGGGCGGCTCTAAATAACCTGTACTGTGTTGATGAGCCGTTAAACAACATTCAATTATCATAGCTGACCATCTCACATGTGGTGAAATCAGCATCCTACATGGATCATAAATGGGAATAAAAGTGTATATCTAGTAACTATTATAATTAGGTGGGTTACAAAATATATAACTCTCAGTGAATTTTCCTGATAATGAACAATTAAAATGTAATGATAAAAAGTAGTCTTTATTACACAATAAAACACTCCCCCAAGTGTTGTTCTAAACATATTTATTTTACATCGATTGCGAAACAAGTTCTTGCAACTTAGATTAATCACTCTCGATGGCTTCCTGGGTAGAACTAAGCAATGTGGATTAATTATCTTGCTCAAGGATAAATAACGTGGCCGCGACGGAGGATCGAACCCACGACCTCTCGATCAGGAGTTCGGCGCTCTACCACTGGACCACGCACTCCACAAATACCCCCAAGTGTTATGCTCTGTCGGATAAGATCTCTAAATTCTCTAAATTCTAAGCATGGTACTGACCACTCTGAAACATATCACTTAGCACCCCATGCTGTTATTTTTATGGCTTCAATTAGGAATAATAGCCCCTTCACTGCATCACATGTCAAGCACACAAAAGTTCTACAGGACTACCACGCAATACTGTTATTGAAGATTTTGAGATCCGGACTTTAAACACCTTGATTGGCTACGCTGATGTTTAAATGAACCAACATCAATGAAACCAGTAGGCACAGTGAGAGTGGCTTACTGCTCAGTGTTTTCAAATGTTTCATGCAGCAGAATTTTGCATTGAAAATGACCCATCAAAAACAGCTTTCGCACATGAAATTGTTATTTACCACTAAAAATGTCTGTTTCACTGATATACAACTTATTTAGGAAGTAGATACATTTTATCTTAAAAGTCCAAAAAAACGCCCCAAACAAGTTTCTTCAAAAGCAACTTCTCAACTATAATGTCATTTAAACTAATAATTTGTAATATAAATAGTGTACATGTTATGGGGGGGGGGGGGGGGGGGGGGGGGGTGCGGGTGTCCGACCAAGGTTGGTGTTTCAGAATGTCTCGTAAGGGTCCCATGCCTAGTTAGGGAATTCCTCACGGGTGTATGTCTCACACCCAGTGTTTTACGTGTGCCCTTGTTTTGTGAATTTAGTTGGTTATTCATTATGCACACTTAGGTTTATATTTATTTTTTATTTATATAGCCAAATAACAGACAATGCAAGTATATTTCTGTCTGTTTATACGCACTGTATATAGGTTAACGATTTTACCAGGAAAACAATATCCTGCCGCAAAAACGTTTTCAGCCCGAGAGCCTTCTTCAGTTGCTATAAAATCTTCAACCTATTCCTTTTATAGCGTTTTTAGTTCAATATATTATTTATAATGATTCAAAAATCATTATCATATGGATTGGATTTTTCGGGTCTTTGTAACTCACGTACCAAGGTGGTAGTTACATTTTACTGACTGTATACTCTAAAAATGTCACTTTCTTGTGCATATTATTAGCAAGAGGAGTATTTAATGTGTCGTTTATTCGGAACTAAATCCCGTTTCTATACGTTTGAGATCTGGGTTGGTACCAGATTTTATTGTCAATCGTAATCACAACACAATTACGCTATATATGGCTTGACGCTGGGTTGGTACCAGACTATATTAAGTCAGCCGTGTATTCATTAAGATTAATTTTTTCTTCTTTCTTGTTACTGTTTCATTTCCTAAACAGAACCTATACTAAGACGGCAAGACTGACGCTGGGTTGGTACCAGACTATATTAAGTCAGTCGTTAATCACATACAAGTTACGTTATATTTTGGCTTGACGTTGGGTTGGTACCAGACTATATTAAGTCAGCCTTTAAACCACATTAAAGTAAATTGCCTTTCCTTTATATTTAATAGCCTATATTAACTAGGAAAGCTGACGCTGGGTTGGTACCAGACTATATTAAGTCAGCTGTTTAAATGTTTATCAATATAATGTTTGAAGTGGCAGTGTTATTTTGGAAGTACATATATTACTGTCAGTCGGGGTTCGTACCCGTTTTTCCGGGGTTCGTACCCGTTTATTATTGCTATTCACGGGGTTTGTACCCGATTTTCATTAGACAGAATAGCTTCTAACAGTATCTATTTGTACTTCAAAAATACGTGCTTAATCTGGTGAAAGCCAGATTGTTTCCAATGAATTATTCAGAATGAATACGCATAAGGTCAATAACTATTATTTGATAACTATTGTTTTAGTTGTATTTGCCAAAAAGTAGAACAGTACCTAATAAAATAGGAACCAACAATCAGAATGAAAACATTCGACTGCATTTCGTATCTAAGTCCGTCTCGATATATAGTCAGTTTTTAAATTGACCCCATCCAATCGATTACCTAATGTTTTTCACGCCTAGTGAGAAACTTTTTACAAATCTCGCGGTAGGTACTTGATCAGCTGTTGCATGATGTGCCCACAACACGTGTCTAATCGGGACATCCGACTAACATATTTCTCTAACTATCCTAATTGCACCATGCCGTTAATATATTCTTTGATCTCTCCAAATTATATAGTTTCCGTTTGAGAGAGTTCTTTTTTGTATGGGTATACATAATTTGTTGATGACAGGACATAAATGTATTTGTCCATCGCTATTCAGCTTCTCTGCATTCGTCAGCAATTAATGTTATTTGTGTTGCATCTTAATATATGTTCCAACTATTATCCCTCCTATGAAATCCACAGACCAACAATGTCGTAGGATACCAGAAGTTTGTGAATCTTTAAGTTATAATTCAGATAATAAGATAAAATAAAGCCTCATAACCGTGTCAGCATTATAAGGATATTTCCTTATACGGATTTTTACATGTTTGCGTCCCTTGTTTATATATGCCGCCATTTATTTTGGAAAACCATTATTTTCAATGTTTGTTCTCTTTATTTATATACGTGTTTATAAGTTTTCTTTCCATAGTACAGACTTATGTTTATCATTGGAGAAAGAGGTTTAATATTTTATTTTACTGAGGTGAGTAAACTCTTGGTGACAGGTATTTAGCCCATTTCTTTACCAGTTATTTTAAGCAGTCCCATTTTTTATATTTAGTTAATAGTAAATGTGCAATAAAGGAAATACGACCTTTAATTTACATTTGAATTTTATTCCTCTAAAACTTTGTGTACTTCACAAACTTTTCGCTTGGCTTGACATAGGGTTTAAAGTCTAGTATGTTTTCTCTTTTAAACCGTTTTCCCTTAAAAACTATAGTGTCAAGGAAAGTTCCTTCATTTTCCGATATATTGTATGTGAATTTTAATGTGCTGTGAATCTTGTTTGCATTATCTAGGAATCTTTGTGCCTCGAGTACTGATTCGATGTAGATAGCAAAAAGATCATCTCTAAACCTAAGCCATGCGAAAACTTTATTTTCTGCCATTTCAAGCATTCTTTTTTCAAGGTGAAAAATGACTATATCGCATATATTTGGTGATGCCCTGTGCCCCATTGCTACTCCGCGGCACTGATAAAAGTTTGAGCCATTGAATTTAAAGTTATTGCATTTGATCGCCAGTTCTAGTAGCTTAATGCATGATTCGATTGAGGGTCTCTTAACTCCCCCTACATAGGTGTAAGGTAAATAAAAAAGATATCATCCAACAAACTAATTATTTCAAATGTTGTAAAATAGCTGGGTTTGGTTATAAGTAAGTAAATATTTTATTATAGTGGCAAGTGTATACGCAAATAACAAACATTTAATACAAATGCATAGAGAAACAACCGGCCCAACGGACCTGCAGATAAGTCACCTTATAATTATAGTTTACAAGTAATCAACATGGTTAAACATAATAGAAAATACTGTTATGAGCTCAAAATGTACAATTTACAATACAATTAAAGTTACAAAGGGTTCATTCATAAATATTATATATATTGCGATAAATAGTGTCAGTTTAGTTCAATAATTGCACCACATGTTTACAGTTACGAGTTATATAACACACTTCTTCTAAAAAGATAAGCTTTAACAAGACATTTTACAACTTTTCTTGTGTGGTTATGAATCAGGAAAATCAGACTATTAGAGTCTGTCATATTTTCATATATTCCATTTGAAATAATTTAACCTAATATCACAGTTCGTATGTTACTTGTATATATACGTTGACATCTTATATGCTAATATGTATGTATTGTAGACGATGTACTTTGTACAAGTCTGAATAAAAAGTCTGTCTGTCTGTCTGTCTGTCTGTCTGTATAAAGGACACTTCACTAGAAAATATGTCACGTATGGTGTCAACACCATACAATACTCACCCCGCTAACTGCCAATTGATTTCCGTCAAAAATATGACAATGACACGTTTCAAATAAATGCACGTGCGACGGACCTGTGTAGAGAATGCGCAGACGACTATTCGATTGTTCAGAGAATAATAATTATATAGCTATAAAAGCAGGAATATGTATAAAAAAATCGAGTTTCAAGTGTGTGTGTGGAGGTGGTGGGGGGGGGGGGGGGGGGAGGGAGGGAGAGGCAGGGGTGGGGGAGGGCAATATGTTTAAGAATTGACAAACGCATCACAGAAATATGTAATAGGTCTATATTTTATCTTTGCAGATCACGCAAAAGGATTTATTATAAACATCGTCATAACTTTGAATAATCACGTGACCTAACCGTTCGCCC
>JAWPHD010022783.1:0-24048 GCA_037043455.1 Cyrtodaria siliqua | reverse complement strand
TTTCCATTTCTGGCAATAACTGTACAGTATATCTAACCATCTTGTAGCCCCTTCTCAGTATCCGAAAATATCACTATGTCATCAGCGTATAATAGTAACAGCAACTTTAACATTCCAGTATCGATACCTTTAAAACCATTTAGTGTAAAATATTCTTCTAAATCATTTACATACATAGAAAATATAAAAGGTGACAAACAATCGCCCTGCGGGCGCTCAAGAAAACAGCTAAAACTGTCACTAAGCTGGTTTTGATACTTTACTCCTTGATTTTATGTTCGTATACAATGATTTAATAATATTAAGGATTTTACCTCTCACTCCATATTGCATAAGTTTATAGAATATGTTTTGTCTAACCAACAAATCAAAAGCTTTAGTGAAATCTATGAAAGTTACATATAATTTTTTTTTTCATTCAATATATGATTTATCAAACCATGGAGAACGAATAGGTTATCAATAGTTCCCATATGTTTTCGAAAACCAGCCTGTGCTTCAATATAAATATAATAATCCTCAGCCCATGTAGTTAACCTGTTGTTTAAAATTCTTGTGAATAATTTACCGAATGTACTCAGTAATGTTATCCCTCTATAGTTTTCTGTTGGTTTATATCTCCTTTTTTAAAAAGTGGTACAATATAGCCTTCCGTCCAGTGAGAAGGGAAATAACCCATATCAAAAATCTATTAAAAACGTTCGCTAAGTATGAATCTAAATACATGCAACCATATTTGAACATTTCATTTATGACATAATCCGATCCGCCTGAGCGGTTGTTGTTTAACTCTTTACAAGCTTTATGAATTTCTGCTTGACTGATTTCAATATTAAGTTCGTCAAACATTATTTGTAGTTCATTGTTTAACATTCTATTATTAAAATATAAAATATCATCATCTGGTTGGAAAAATACAGATTCTGGATCGTTTATTGATTTGAAATAATTTGCAAATATACAAACAATGCTGTTTAAAAGCGTGAAACCTTCCCAACAGATTCCGTTGGGAAAGTCCAGTCGTAAAATGTCCAGTAATCAATATACGTTGATGCTCGCCAATACGAACAATTTCAAAAGAGCATTAAACGTGTATTTTAACACACTAAGTATAGTGATGTCAGAGATAACACGCGACATGATTTAGTATAGTGATGTCAGAGATTATGAACATGCGACATGATTTAGTATAGTGATGTCAGAGATTATGAACATGCGACATGATTTAGTATAGTGATGTCAGAGATTATGAACATGCGACATGATTAGTATAGTGATGTCAGAGATTATGAACATGCGACATGATTTAGTATAGTGATGTCAGAGATTATGAACATGCGACAAAGAACGGAAAACGTTTAGTGTCTTAGTAGTCATAATTTTCCCCCACAACATCTTTTTCTCTGGAGAATTGAATTGAATTGGATTTTATAGTCGCACCAACTGCTAAGGTCATATGGCGACCTTCCAGCTTCCATTGGTGGTAAGATGCAAATTCCGGCAATTTTCGTGCATGGGCGGGCATCTGGGTAAAAACACCGACGTTCCTCACATAAAGAGTCCTGGTCCCATGAGGGTTCGAATCCACAGTGGTGAGCGGCAAGTGATTTAAAGTCAGAGACTCTAACCATATATATATATTAAGATTCTACAAATATTGATATATTGACCTACCAAGAATGATCTGCCAAGATTGACTTTCATCTATTCTACCAAAACTGACATACCAAGATTTTATGAAGATTGCCCTTCCATAATTCTACAGAGATTGGTTCTTCTAAGATTCGGCAAAGATTAACCTCCCAGTAGACAAGAGTTTGGTTCTCCCACCCCATCTTCCTCAGATTTTGAAAAAAAATCAATAAAAATGGGATGAGAAATGTATATATGATTTGTTTTGTTTTCATCTACTGACATTTTAAAGATTAGCCTATCATTGTCGACTAGCTAGATTTTATAATGATTGACCTAATACAATTCTACTGAAATTACACTTCCAATGGATTCAACAAATATTGACGTACCAAGATAAAAAAGAAAGATAAACCCTCGAAAATTGACCTATCAATTTGGCCTATCAATTTGACCTATCAATTTGACCTATCAGTTTGGCCTATCAATTTGGCCAAATCACCTATCAATTACTATCAAATTTTACCTGCCAAGATTAACCTTTACATGATTCTACCAAGATTACCTTTACACGATTCTACCAAGATTACCTTTACATGAATCTACCAAGATTACCTTTACACGATTCTACCAAGGCTACCTTTACACGATTCTATCAAGGTTACCTTTACATGATTCTACCAAGATTACCTTTACACGATTCTACCAAGGCTACCTTTACATGATTCTACCAAGATTACCTTTACACGATTCTACCAAGATTACCTTTACACGATTCTACAAAGGCTACCTTTACACGATTCCACCAAGATTACCTTTACATGATTCTACCAAGATTACCTTTACACGATTCTACCAAGGCTACCTTTACACGATTCTACCAAGGTTACCTTTACATGATTCTACCAAGATTACCTTTACACGATTCTACCAAGGCTACCTTTACACGATTCCACCAAGGTTATCTTTACACGATTCTACCAAGGTTACCTTTACACGATTCTACCAAGATTACCGTTACACGATTTTACCAAGATTACCTTTACACGATTCTACCAAGGTTACCGTTACAAGATTCTACCAATGTTACCTTTACACGATTCTACCAAGGTTACCTTTACACGATTCTACCTAGGTATTTTTACACGATTCTACCAAGCTTACCTTTACACGATTCTACCAAGGTTACCTTTACACGATCCTACCAAGCTTACCTTTACACGATTCTACCAAGATTACCTTTACAAGATTCTACCAAGGTTACCTTTACACGATTCTACCAAGGTAACCTTTACACGATTCTATCAAGGTTACCTTTACATGATTCTACCAAGGTTACATGTACATGATTCTACCAAGGTTACCTTTACAGGATTCTACCAAGATTAACTTTACACG
The DNA here is from genome assembly GCA_037043455.1 of Cyrtodaria siliqua. Taxonomy (NCBI): domain Eukaryota; kingdom Metazoa; phylum Mollusca; class Bivalvia; order Adapedonta; family Hiatellidae; genus Cyrtodaria; species Cyrtodaria siliqua. The sequence continues at coordinate 21,018 of JAWPHD010022783.1, read as the reverse complement.
ATTCTACCAAGGTTACCTTTACACGATTCTACCAATGTTACATTAACAAGATACTACCAAGGTTACATTTACAGCATTCTACCAAGATTACCTTTACAGGATTCTACCAAGATTACTTTTACACGATTCTACCAAGATTACATTTACACGATTTTTTACCAAGATTACCTTTACATGATTCTACCAAGGTTACCTTTACATGATTCTACCAAGATTACCTTTACAAAATTCTACCAAGATTACCTTTACAAGATTTTACGAATATTACCTTTGTCAGATTCTACCAAGATTACCTTTACAAGATTCTAAAAAGATTACTTTTACAAGATTCTACCAAGATTACATTTACAAGATTCTTCCAAGATTACCGTTACACGATTCTACCAAGATTACATTTACAAGATTCTACCAAGATCACCTTTAGAAGATTCTACCAATATTACCATTACAATATTCGATCAAGATTACTTCTACAAGCTTCTACTAAGATTAACTTACCAAGATTCTACCCGAATTATTTTTAAAATATTCTACCAAGATTCGTTTTATACCATTCTACCAAGCTTGCGTTACAAGATCCTATCAAGATTACCTTTACACGATTCTACCAAGATTACCTATACAAGATTTTACAAATATTACCTTTACAAAAACTATCAAGATTATATTTACAAGATTCTACCAAGCTTGCTTTTAACAGATACTACTACAACGATTACCCTCACAATATTATCTACCATGATGACATTTACAAGATACTACCAAAATTACCTTTATGATATTCTGTCATGATTAGCTTAACACGGTTCTACCAAGCTTGCTTTTACAAGATTCTAGTCTACCAAAATTTGATTTTACAAGATTCTACCCATATACACTTTACACAATTCTACCAAGATTACCATAGCAAGATTCTACCAAGATTACCTTTACACGATTCTACCAAGGTTACCTTTACATGATTCTACCAAGATTACCTTTACAAAAGTCTACCAAGATTACCTTTACAAGATTTTACGAATATTACCTTTATAAGATTCTACCAAGATTACCTTTAACATATTCTAAAACGATTACCTTTACAAGATTCTACCAAGATTACATTTACAAGATTCTTCCAAGATTATCTTTACAAGATTCTACCAAGATTACATTTACAAGATTCTATTAAGATTACATTTACAAGATTCTACTAAGATTAACTTACCAAGATTCTACCAAGTTTAATTTACAAAGGTTCTACCAAGATTACCTTTACACGATTCTACCAAGATTACCTTTACAGGATCCTATCAAGATCACCTTTAGAAGATTCTACCAATATTACCATTACAATATTCGATCAGGATTACTTCTACAAGCTTCTACTAAGATAGACTTACCAAGATTCTACCCGAATTATTTTTAAAATATTCTACCAAGATTAGTTTTATACCATTCTACCAAGCTTGCGGTACAAGATTCTATCAAGATTACCTTTACACGATTCTACCAAGATTACCTATACAGGATTTTACCAATATTACCTTTACAAAATTCTACAAAGATTACCTTTACAAGATTTTAGGAATATTACCTTTATAAAATTCTACCAAGATTACCTTTACAAGATTCTAAAAAGATTACCTTTACAAGATTCTACCAAGATTACATTTACAAGATTCTTCCAAGATTACCTTTACACGATTCTACCAAGATTACCTTAACAAGATTCTACCAAGGTTACCTTTACAAGATTCTACCAATGTTACCTTTACACGATTCTACCAAGATTACCTTTACAAGATTCTACCAAGGTTACCTTTACACGATTCTACCAAGATTACCTTTACAATATTCTACAAGATTACCTTTACAAGATTCTACCAAGATTACCATTACAGGATTCTACCAAGATTACCATTACAAGATTCTACCAAGATTACCTTTACACGATTCTACCAAGATTACCTTTACAGGATTCTACCAAGATCACCTTTAGAAGGTTCTATCAATATTACCATTACAATATTCGATCAAGATTACTTCTACAAGCTTCTACTAAGATTAACTTACCAAGATTCTACCCGAATTATTTTTAAAATATTCTACCAAGATTAGTTTTATACCATTCTACCAAGCTTGCGTTACAAGATTCTATCAAGATTACCTTTACACGATTCTACCAAGATTACCTATACAAGATTTTACCAATTACCTTTACAAAAACTACCAAGATTACATTTGCAAGATTCTATCAAGCTTGCTTTTAAAAGATTCTACTACAACGCTTACCTTCACAATATTATCTACCATGATGACATTTACAAGATACTACCAAAATTACCTTTATGATATTATGTCATGATTAGCTTAACACGGTTCTACCAAGCTTGCTTTTACAAGATTCTATTCTACCACAATTGTTTTTACAAGATTCTTCCCATATGAACTTTACAAAATTCTACCAAGATACCCTTTAACAAATTCTACTAAGATTGCATTTACTCGATACTACCAAAATTGCCTTTACACGATTCTACCAAGATTACATTTACAAGATTCTACCAAAATTGCCTTTACAAGATTCTACCAAGATTACCTGTACAAGATTCTACCAAGATTACGTCTACAAGCTTCTACTAAGATTAACTTACCAAGATTCTACCAAGATTAATTTACAAAGGTTCTACCAAGATTAACTTACAACGATTCAACCAAGATTACATTTACAAGATTCTACCACGATTACATTAACAAGATTCTATCAAGATTACTTTACAAAGATTCTACCAAGATTAGTTTACAAAGGTTCTACCAAGATTACCGTTACAAGATTCTACCAAGATTACCTTTACACGATTCTACCAAGATTACCTTTACACGATTCTACCAAGATTACATTAACAAGATTCCGTCATTTTACCGGGGCTAGATTATAAGAATCTATCATGGGTATCCGGTGGAGATAGGGAATTCCAGCCCGAGAATTCCCTATCTTCACCGGATACCCATGAAAGATTATTATAACCCAGCCCCGGTAAAATGACGGATATCCTTGTCCGGTATGAAAGAATTCCCTATCTTCACCGGATACCCATGAACGATTCTTATAATCCCACCTGCAACAACAATAAACATGTGTATGAGCAATTATCAACCATAGTTAAACAAGAAGCATATACTGCTACTCATACTTTTAATGGTGCAAGACTTCTTTGTGGCTTTTTAGGCTATTGCTTATTTGTATTTATATATACACGAGCATCTTTGTGTTTTACTTATATTGCCGATTAATGCGGCCTTGTTGGTTAGAGAATAGTTCATGGCGGGGATTTCTTCATTTACACTGTCCCGTTTTATTTGGTTGACAGTAGGGTAAGTGTGAGGTTTGGTGCACCCTAGAAACTGGTTTAAACCCCCAGCGGCCTTTTTTGCCACATACCGTTCCAAGGCGGTAGCCTTATTGTCAACCCTTTTGTATTTTGTGATGTCTTATTTGGCCTTTTATTCACCTTGAAATTTGTTCTTTGTTTTTGTGTGTGTTTGTGGTTTAATATCATCCTTGAATGCTGCTTTTCTTGTCGATTTTTATATCTATATTATCCTACTGTACTTTCAAGGGAGCCAACTGTTTAATGAGACCTACCCGTTTTTACCAAGATTGATCTATCGAGATACTATAAGGACGACCCTATCATGCTTGATCTACAAAGATCGGCCTTCCAATATTCTGTCTAGACTGACCTACCAAAAAAACTGTTTGTTACGTTTTATGGGGACTTTTAAGGATTATAGTCTTGAAGACCAGATGCCGAGATATCCGTCGTCCGTCCGTCCATCGTTAACTTTTGTCTCGTTAAGACGATAAGGCCTTTATTTTTTTTATCCGATCTTTACCAAACTTTATCAGATTGTTAATATCAATGAAAGCTCGGGTAAGTTTGTAAACCAGCCAGATCGGACCTGTAACAGTGAAGTTATGGCCCTTGATTTAGTTAAAAATGCTATATTTTGCCTCGTTAAGACGATGGGGCCTTCATTTTTCATCCGATATTTACCAAACTTTATCAGTTTCTTAATATTAATCAAAGCTTAGATACGTTTGTAAACCTTTCAGATAAAACCAGTCAAAGCGGAATTATGGACCTTGATCAAATTAAAAATGCTATATTTTGCCTCGTTAAGACGATGGGGCCTTCAATTTTCATCCGATCTTTACCAAACTTTACCAGATTGTTAATATCAATGAAAGCTCGGACAAGTTCTTAAAACAGCCAGATCGGACCTGTAACAGCGAAGTTATGACTCTTGATTTAGTTAAAAATGTTATATTTTGCTTCGTTAAGACGATAGGGCCTTTATTTTTCATCCGATCTTTACCAAACTTTACTAGATTGTTAATATCAATAAAAACTCAGTTACATTTGTAAACCAGCCAGATCGAACCTGTAACAGCGGAGTTATGGCCCTTGATTTAGTTAAAAATGCTAAATTTTGCCTCATTAAGACGATGGGGACTTCATTTTGTATCCGATCTTTACCAAACTTTACCAGATTGTTAATATCAATGAAAGCTCGGACAAGTTCTTAAAACAGCCAGATCGGACCTGTAACAGCGAAGTTATGACTCTTGATTTAGTTAAAAATGTTATATTTTGCTTCGTTAAGACGATAGGGCCTTTATTTTTCATCCGATCTTTACCAAACTTTACTAGATTGTTAATATCAATAAAAACTCAGTTACATTTGTAAACCAGCCAGATCGAACCTGTAACAGCGGAGTTATGGCCCTTGATTTAGTTAAAAATGCTAAATTTTGCCTCATTAAGACGATGGGGACTTCATTTTGTATCCGATATTTACCAAACCTTACCAGATTGTTAATATTAATGAAAGCTCGGACATGTTCGAAAACCAGCTAGATTAGATAATTTACACAGGAGTTATTGGCCTTGATTTTCTGAAATATGCTATATGTTGGCATAGTTAACACGACAGGACCTTCTTTTTTCATCGGATATTTCCAAACTTTAAAAGATTGTTGATGTCAACGAAAGCTCGGAAGATTTTGAAAACCAGCCAGATCGGACAAGTAATACCACAATTATGGCCCTTGATTTAGTTAAAATTGTTGTATTTTGTCTCATTTTAAAACGATAGGGCCTTCATTGTTCATCCGATCTTTACCAAGCTTTACCAGATTGTTACTATTAATAAAAGATTGGACAAGTTCGAAAACCAACCAAATCGGAACAGTAAAACCAGAGTTATGGCCCTTGATTTAGTTAAAAAAAACACTCTATTATTCCTCATTAAGACGAAAGGCCTTCATTTGGTCGGATTTCAGTGAAACTTTGCAGGGATGATCAGTACCAAGCCTAGTTGTACATGTCGTCACCGTGTTCCGGTTGAATGATTTTGGCGAAGTTATGGCCCTTTAAAGGTTTTAATACACAGACTTTGTCCAGACTAGTGCTCCTGATCTCCTAGCCGGGTTTCAGCGAAACTTTGCAGGATGATCAGTTCCGAGTCTAGTTGTGCATATCATCGCCGTGTTTCGGTTTACAAGCCCTTTACAGGTTTTTGATACACAAACGTTTTCCTGGCTAGTTCTCCTGAACCCCTGGCCGAATTTCAACGAAACTTGACAAGGATGATCAGTATCAAGCATCGTTGTGCACATCATCGCCGTATTCCGGTTGAAGATTTTTGCCAGGGTTATAGCCCTTTAAAGGTTTTAATAAACAAAGGATTTCAAAGAATCTTGGTTGGGATGATCAGTACTAAGCCTAGTTGCACCTGTCATTGCCGTGTTCTGGTTGAATGGTTTTTGGCCTTTTAAGGTTTTAATACACAAACTTTGTCCCAACTAATTCTCCTGATCTCCAGGATCAGTACCAAGCCTAGTTGCGCATTTCAGAGTTGTGACCCCTTAAAGGTTTTAATACACTAACGTTATACAGACTAGTTCTCCTACCTCTAGCCGGATTTCAACGCAACTTGGCAGAGATGATCAATACCAAACCGAGTTGCGCATGTCATCGCCATGTTCCGATTGAATGATTTTTGACAGAGGTGTGGCCCCTTATATATAAAACCTTATATTTAGCCAGTAGAGCGTCCACAGGCTCTCTTGTGCCTCTTGTTTTTTATGTGTCTTCGGTGTATGTCGTCTGCATGGCTCCTACAACCATAGAAGAGTGTTGTCTACATCCACTACCTGACAGCTTGGCAATTTTCAGAGTACGTTCGATACGTAGGATTTACTTCATTGATGACCCTAACACACTATTAATGGAACATGAACTCGAGTAAATCTATATTTTATTGACTGTGTGTTGTTTAACTTAAACGTTTAGCGATAAAGGTCTCACACCTCTATTATCTCCCCTGAAAGCTCACGGACCTAGAGACAAAAGAAAAACAGAAAATAAATCTATTTTTTTCTCAATTTTAGGCAATTTTTAAAATTTGAAAAAAAGGTTTTCTTTGCTTTAGCATAAATCTACAGTGTGAAAGACAGATATTTAAAAAAATCCCATGTTGATATGAAATTTCAGAAGTGTTTGACCTAATCACCACATATTCAGCTAGCTAGTGTATAAATTTTGTATTTTCCATAGGGGTCACATAAACATGAGCGAGAAAAAAACACAACCTGGCTAACTTATGTATTTTATTGTTTTAAATTACTCGTCTTAGCTATACTGAAGATATTAAACCAACAGCAATGTCTGCTGGCCAGCTTTGAAGCTCAGATGTTGGAAGAGGCTGTACATTAACCCTATGGGAAAATTAATTGAGGTGTGAGACCTAAACGTTTTTACATTTACCGTTGATATAGGCGAGAAAGTTGACAACGCAATGTCGTTAACCATTCGGCCACGGAGACGCTTCAAAAAATATTATAATAAAAAATAAAATGTCGATTCTTACGGATGGCGGGAGTTGTATAGTACTGGTTCTACCCAGGAAATATGGGTGGTCTGCCTCCACCCCAAAAAAACAAATCGACCGTCATATATAACCTTACATGTGTTGAAAATGACGTAAAACACCGTACATACAAACTATAATAAAGTCAAAGTACTGCGTACTGAATGGCGAAAACATTAGTAAGCAAATGGGTTTGAGCTGTTCCTATAGATAAGATTAAAGATTAAAGATTGTATGATTTTTTATGATTGCTATTGGCGAAGTGATTCTTGTTAAATGTTATAGATTTTTCAAGCCGAGGCATCCTTCTCCACTGACCAAGAGGCCGCTGATCCTCGACTGAAGTTCATGAGTAAGGGTTATAGGAGGTGGCAAGTTATTGTTTTTAATAGTCGCCATAAACTTGTAGTTTAAAAATTATTATTTTTTTAGCTGTGGAGGCCATTTCTAATTTCTGTTTTTTACTTAGGACCAACTAGACATCAAGAGCAACATTCCTGTAAAGTGTCATAGAAATCCATCAAGTATTTTCAGAGTAATCGCCACATCTTTTTCCTATATATAACTTTATGCAAATGAAGATGGCCGCTGGTGAACGCTCGGCCAATCCCTCATTCTTCGGGGTCCCGTCTCGTGTGTATCACATCGCTTCTTGACATTATGTTAGCCGGAAGGCAACGGCACAGAAAATAATGCACTGTTGCTATGTAAACAATATAGCCGCTAGCCACACGTGCTGGTATAATTTGCGTTGAGTGTTTACTTTTTACAATACAGATGAAGGTTTTATCGCTGCTTTTATGTAAATAAACACCTTGATGAAGTAATCAGCTAAATAACATTGCAACATTTGGATGATGACTTTGATTTTGAACGCAAATTTGTTTTGGCGGTTTTGGCGGGAATCTAAGACGCGATGACGCAATCGGAACTGCCTCAACCATTTTTTTTCAAAAATAATCTCGGAAAGAAATAAACACCATCTTGGATACTACTTTTCAATCACGTGGGGTCAGTCACGTGGAATAAACAATGGCGGCGCCCATTGAACCATCATGGTGCTCCTTCATCCCGAAGAATGACGGGATTGGCCGAGCGTTTACGATTGGCTACTCCGTCATACTGACGTCATTTCGAATTTTTCAAATTCATCACTGATATTCGGCAGGTGCCCTCCTGATTTTTCAGGACTTCATCCGCGGTGCGGTAATTCGGTGTGCATATAATCCTAATACATTTAGGGATTCACGAACCTTTTGGGACCCTTTTAAAAATATGTAGAAATATAAAACACACATTTGAGGAAAGTTTGGTGCTTTTGTCCGGCGTGTCTAGAATGGGTCCTAAAACCTGGGTTTTGGTCCCTAGATATATATATGCAAATCACCTGACCGGACTACTTTTCCCCCCATAACTCCAAGCGCCAAACACGGGAGATGATACTAGTATCGATCGAGGGCGAGAATGGCTACTTCGTTTGTTATGCAAACAAAACAATACGCAGTTAATTACAAAATATTTTTATATTTAACTATTTTAACTTAAACCAGGGCTTTATATGATCAGCCCAGATTAAACTGACTATAAAATGATAAGTCTTATTTCAAAAGAGATAGCATTTAATAAATAATATAAATATGTTTAAAATCAATTGATTTCCGGGTCTATATTTTGTTACGGTTTACACGGTACTTTGCCGGGGCAAATCTCCCAAACCCATCAAATCGACGTGTATCATTGGAAATACCCACGAGCATTATTTCCGATGATCTACGGAAATGAGCGAGTCTGCACGTTTTGCGATGACGTAACCAATATGAAAACCTGCGTATTACTTTTGAATAATGCTGCGAAGTAATGTACGAGATGTTGCGAATGGCGTCGAAGATGATCAATACTAGGCAATTTGAGGCTCTTCACATAAACGTTCATTTTCCGGGCTACACCAACATATTGTGTCAGTCAGCACTCCCTGAATCAGGGGAGACAAGTCTCTGGTAAATAAGCCCCCAAGGGTAGGTGATACAAAATATGCGGACTGTGTCCGCCATATGCAAGTACCGGTTGCTCGTAGCACTGCAACATTGACCGGCTTAACGCCGTTCATATATAATTAACGATTATTAAAACATCTACATATAATTTGTAAAAAACACACACAAACTCTCTTTTATTATACGTCAGTGTATTTAAAACCAGTTTGCCTACAAGGTTAAATATTTTTTATAACAATGGGCGCAATATAAAAGGTTTTTAAAACACGAGTTATTAAGCAAGGAAAACACTGGCTTAAGGTATGAGACACAAATAATGTAGTAAAGAATGTATCATAAAATGTATAGAAATGTAATACTTAAAATATCGAGTTTTAACTAATGTTTACGTATAGAACTTAAGACGCTATATTTGTGAAATATTCACTGTCCTCTATTTATTTAAAACATGTAAACCTATATTTATCTTAACTTAATAAAAGGATAATTTCTAACAGAAACTTTCAGTCATTAAAATGTTTTTAACGTTAACAATTAAACTCAAATTTAGTTTGTTTAAAGTAAACAAGAAGATTATGGAGCGACTATAATAGAGTACCAAATAGTGGTGTGCCACAAAAAGGGGGACATTTTGATATTTTCACTTAACATAAATGTACAGTTTGATCATTTCGGCTACGATATCCTTAATTTGAAAAAAAGAGAGATTAAAATGTAAACTGTATCGAATGTTTGCATTTCGATGGGGTTTATGGTTCTTTTAACGGCCGGGCATAATAATGCCGCTACAAGTTAAAAGTCCATGGTTTACACATGTATACTACGTTTCCTTCTGCTTTTCTTTTAATGCCGTAAAACGGTCCGAATCGACGATCAAACATCATTCCATTTGTCCGTTTTCGTCAACATAAACGTATTGTGCTACTGCTTTTTTTTCTTTATTTACGGTATAATAGTAAAATATACATACTGCTACCAGGGCTGACGAGTTTATCATCATTATGATCATCATCATCATCAACACCACCACCACCACCACCAACACCACCACCTCCAACACCTTCACCACCAACAACAGCGGTCATATTGTCATGCTTATTATCCCCGTCATCTGTTTCTTGTCTGTCTTTCTTCTCGTCCCCGATATCGTTACAGATATTTATAGATACGTATCTCCCCCAGTAGTTACTTAAAATTTTAGTATTATCTATCACCAGTATAAATAAGTATTATTTATTTGTTTGAAGGGCCCTCTTTAGTTGCGCTCAACAACGAACGTTATATGAAGATATGTGTAAATGGGAGGCTCGCAACCTACTTTAACAGCGAGTATTGTTTCTGCCTCTTTTTTTTAAAATTATTTAAACATTTTATTGTTATCTATGTACAAGTACAATGCAATCTGGTCGGGCCATGGTCGGGCCACAACTGCTACCCACATTAGTTACGGCCCTTCCCGTAGTATATCATTAGCACTAAGGCTTAGAAATATGGCCAAGCAATAAAAGCATGGACAAATCATCTGTGTTAATTAATTAGAATAGAACACATTCAATATGTCTTACTTAAACATAAACAAATAGTTCTCATATTAATACATTAAAAGGGCTTGCCTACAGAATGGGTCTAAAAATGAATCGCTCGCATATTATTCCATAATTGTATATTTTTACATTTTAAAACTAACAAGTATTACACCATGTGTAAACAAAGAAATAATTCGGGTGCTTCGAGTACGCCGACATTTTGTATCAGATTTGTGTTTCCTTTAGTATGAACTACGTGACTTGTTCAACCTATAGTTAACGAATAGTATCGTTGATTTAGACGAATAGTTTCGTTGATTTCGTTTCGTTGATTTCGTCTTTTGTTTAGTAAACTTCGTTTTATTATTTGATTGAATATATAAATTGAACTTGTCGTCATAAAAACACTTTTATCTGGCAGAACATACACTGAACATAAGAAATTTCTGAGCGCATAAAGATGCACGTCAATCCCATAGACGAGATACAAAGCCGTGTATGTTCGGGATCAATGATAAAGTGGCATAGATGAAAACTGGTAATGCTATAAACTCATTTGTAAACAAAGTCAGTGATGACAAATAAAGAAAATGTGTTGCGAACATACTTTTAAAAGGTTATCGAAAATCGTTCTCATTTCAATAGAAGGGAGGTAATTTTAAAATTATTAAATTTGGAACTTTTTTGATTGCGAATAACAATGGTTTGTGAACAGACTTTATCGGATTTTAAACAATGACAGAATGGGCAATTCCTGTCAATGCCAAACATTAAATTTGTTCAACGCAATACGTTTGTATAAAGAAATAAGTGTGTGCTTTTTTTTTATTGTATGAGAGGTAATTCTGAGACTTCGCTTAGAAAATAAATGAAAAATCTTTTGGAAAATATCATATTTACCCAGCATTTTATAAAAGCTTCAAAATTATATGAATGTTAATATGTTTAATCTATTTCCCTAAAAATCGTGCTGAACTTATTTTGTTTAGTACATTTTCTTCCCCTGCCACACATAGCAGGTCTAGGAAATATTAATTTTGAAAAAACAAATCTGTCTCTTTAAACGTCTCAACTGCGTTAATGCGGTTTGATATTCTCCCCACGTCATAGAAAATCACGCATATTGATTGATTTAATTATACAAGCAGCCGATAGAAACGCATTGAAATAGTACAGTCGTGCATTTTACTGCAAACAAAAAGAGATTCAAAGCTTTTATAAATGAGCTGTCAGTTATCCAAGAGGATAGTGATGTAAACTACATGAAATCTTTTGATGATAAACGCAATTTATATCTCGTACTATAGGCTATCCCGTACTATAGTTTAACATATTGCAAAGCAAGGCTCGTATAACACGTTGTTAAACAGATACGGCACTTCGACGAATTACGTCGATTTAATATTTTATTTAATAAAAATATAATTTAATAATTAATACATATAAAAAAGTGTGATCCCATTCATATGTTATAGTAGATTGGAGTGCGCGGTAAAGTCTCAGTGTCGGACTCCTATCGAAAGGTCGTGGGTTCGATCCTCTCCGTAGCCATATTATTTATTCTTGAGCGAGATAATTAATCCATATTGCTTAGTACTGGTTCTACACTATTACTATAAGTTGCAATGACTTGTTTCGCAATCGATGTACAAGAAATATGTTTAAATTAAACTGTTATAGTAACGCTGCAATCATGAGTAGAGTGCTTCGTACTGCGTACCGGGTACCAGTCTACTGGGTCTCTGATAACACATTAGGTTGAACTGTAGTCTTGATCATCTTCGACGCTTGATTGTAAATACAAACGTCTTGACCGTTTGTGCAGAAACAAATTTGAAACCGGAAACTCGGGTCTGTAATTATGTTTTTTTATTAAAGTATTTCTGACCATCCGCATAAGTTCGTCGATATAATGATGAAGTTTCCCTCTGTTTATTTATAAATGTATTGTCTTTCTACCTTTCTGTATATCTTGGATAGCAGGTGTTTCTGTCTCAGCCAATCAGAAATGATACCAGAATCTCGGAAAAAGTCAAGCTTTGTTTAGGAGATCTGTTCAAGACGCTTGTCTTGAAAACAAGCAAGCGTCGTATATTATCTAAATTATTTGAACTGCAGACTAATTCGGACACCGATTACCGATTTGCTGGACTAATGCTGTAGTTATTGAACTGTTAACATAGCTAGGCACCACTGCCGTAGTTCGTCTGAATGTTGTTTATTCTTGCTTGTTCGTATATATTGTCTCCCTATAATATAATATCCGCGAGACGTTTTGATATTTTGAATGCTGCTCTCATTTTATTTATTACTCAGTCGTACACGTTATAAACTCATTTATCGTTCGAAATTTCGAAATAACCGACGACCCCTTTAAACATACAGTTCCAGAACGAGTCCAATAATGTAACAAGCAAGGTTTTACGCAAGCGTAAAATAGCTGCCGAGAGAAAATAGCATTATTTCTGGTCTGGGTAGGAACTGGGAACAAAGTTTAACATAATAACAGACCAAGTCACGGGTGTTAAAACAATATTCAAAAAAAGACGGAGACGTAAACACGCCATGACCGTTTTTTTTTACCAGACCCAACTTGAGCCACCAAACATTCTGAATCAAGTTGGGTGAATCCTTGACATGCCTTACAAATTGATTACATATTCACCTTTGTAGCACGACGTGCTAAAGTGCATATCAGCACAGAAATACAATTACTCACATGTATGGGATGCGTTTGCGTTATCGTGCAATACAACAAAGATAAACTGTTCATTGCTACCATGTGTAATTATAAGATTGCGTTATCAAAGTGAAAAAAATCAAAGAAACTATTCATTACTACCTTACCATGTGCAATTACTAAAACAATATCATTCGCAACAAGCAATGTTTTACGCAAGCGTAAAAAGGTTTTACGCAAGCGTAAAATAGCTGCCGAGAGAAAATAGCATTATTTTTGGGTAGGAACTGGGAACAAAGTTTAACATAATAACAGACCAAGTCACGAGTGTTAAAACAATATTCAAAAAAAGAGTTGCCACGGAGACGTAAACGCGCCATGACCGTTTTTTTTTACCAGACACTTTCTTCCCAATTTGTGCTACCAAACATTTTAAATCAAGGTGGGCGAATCCTTGACATGCCTAACACATTGATTACATATTCACCTTTTTAGCACGACGTGCTAAAGTACACATCAGCACAGAAATACAATTACTCACATGTATGGGATGCGTGCATTACAACACAGATAAACTGTTCATTGCTACCATGTGTATTATCAAGTGAAAAAAAACCTCAAAGAAACTATTCATTACTACCTTACCATGTGCAATTACTAAAACAATATAAGAATCGCTGCCGTTCCGGCAGCGAATAAGGCAAATAAATTAAATACTATGTGTTCCCACAATGGTTATATTCAGCTGCCGAAGGCAGCTGACTGTTATATGACTTCTAAATATGTCTATGGTTAACAGACTGTGACTCATGTAAGTGGCAATACGCATGCTTTACAACTTGAATTCCTAGAGAACCAGTCTACTGAATCCATTCGCAACATCTCGTACACTGCTTTGCGGGATCCCGAAGAATGACGGGATTGGCCGAGCGTTCACGATTGGCATGTACAGGATAATGTTTCAAACGTTGATATGTATGCAGATGATACTACAATATATGACATAAATAAATCTAAATTAGAAGTTGAAATGAATTTACAAGCTGCTTTGAATAACGTCAGTACATGGTGTCTAAACAATGGTATGGTATTAAATGCTTCAAAAACAAAAGTAATATTGATAACGACACCCCAGAAACGGACAAGATTAGTTAATCAACCTCTAAATTTGAAATATAAAGACTTAAATCTGGAAATCACAACAGGTGATAAAATTCTTGGCATATATATAAATGAAAACCTTAAATGGGATACGCATATAAAATTTCTGAGGAAGAAAATATCTAGTAATTTGTGGCTATTATCAAGAATTAAAGTATTTATTCCTGTTAATTATAGAATAATGTTTTACAAAGCCTATGTCCAACCACATCTTGACTATTGTAGTATCATTTGGGGTAGTACAAAACAATCAAATATCCAGGTTTTAGTGCGATTACAACGAAGAGCATGTCGTATCATTCTAGGTGAACAATATACCACTTTAAGCGAGGCTTTAAATATAATTAATTCTCTTAATATTGAACAGAGGGTTTCACTTCATAAAGCCAAATTTATGTACAGGGTATCGCAAAATGCAGTCCCGTCATATATTCAAAATATGTTCAATTACAATGTCAGGCGTCCAAATCATTTACGTTCTTCAAATAAATCGGATTTTTTAATACCCAAACCAAATATAGAACTTTTTAAAGGGAGTATGTCTTACTCTGGGGTAAAAGTATGGAATAACATTCCAAATGAAATAAGACAGAGCGAAAGTATTAAAAGTTTCACAGTAAATTATACTAAGTGGATAAATTCGAATCAACAGTCATAAAGCTAAAATTGTAAATATGGCCATATGTAAGTCTGTAAGTTAAACCTCTGCCGCCATATGTATGTATTATGTTGTTGTGTAACATTGTTATCATGTTGATCATGTTTATGAATAATGCTAACTTTGAATTTGTTATGCTGATTGTTATATTGCTATATAATTATGTATTTGTATGTATGTAAATATTGCTTTAGAGGGCCCCAAGGAAGATTAGTTTATACTAATTGGGTTACCCTCTGTAAATAAAGACTTTCATTCATTCATTCATGTAATCATTAGTATTATATGTATATTAGCGATGAAACATTCAGAAGTCTCACTGATGCAGTTGGTCGAGGCGCCGTGTTAGTGCCCATGAAGGTAGGGTTCAAGCCTGCTGATTTCCCCTTCTTTTTTTCTTTTTTTAAATTTTATCTTATAATTACACATGGTAACAGTGAACAGTTTATATGTGTTGTAATGTACACTCTAACGCACACGTGAACAATTGTATATCTGTGGTGATGTGTACTTCTAGCACGTCGTGTTACAAGGTAATTGTAATCAATATGTAAGGCATATCAAGGTTTTTGAACAGAAAGAATCGAGGTCGCCCACATTGATTTAAAATGCTTGGTAGGAAGAACTGATGGTAAAAATCGGGAAGAATGTAAGAAAAAACGGTCGTGGCGTGTTTCTGTCTCCGTGACAACATTTATTTTTTTCAATATTGTTTTAACACCCGTGACTTGATATATTATTATGTTAACTTCTTGTCTCTCGGCAGCTATTTTACGCTTGCGTAAAACTTTGCTTGTACTCGGCTCATATAATATTTTTTTGGGGGAAAGGTTCTATTATTAGTTTTTGCAAGCCTGAAAGTCGCGTTTTTTAGTATGGTTCTAAGACATTTAATGTTAAACAGCTTTTAACATTAACTTGATACTTTCTGTCGAAATAAATAGTGTATAATCTCGAAGAAACTTCACTTTTCAATGAGATCGTGCTACTTCGCACGAATCAACTGTGCCTCAATAGAAAATGGTTATTTAACTGTCTGAAAATACACTGAAAGTGGTTGTCACTCTTGCACGTGTGTTTTTTTTCCATTCTCCGAAGGCACATTCGTGTTGGTATTATAGCGACCAAAATCTAATATAAATATAAGAACTGATTTGCATATTTTCGGCGTTGACATTATCGGTGTTTATGCGGTTTTAAACGCCGGTAGTGAATGGCAAATTTACCATATAGTGCTAAAACTTTCGTGGACTTTGTCATTTACTACCGGAGTTTAAAAAAGGCGTACTAGTACACGCCGAACAATTGGGCCGAACAATTGCGCTTTAAGGCAAATTTCCTTTTCACTAACGGCTTTTAAAACCGCATGAAACCCGAAAAAAATGCATCCATGCAATAAGAAGATTCAAAAAGAAAATGAATTATATTAAATGTATTTCAAAATTTCCGTTAAAGGTTTAAATTATACTCCGGAGCCTCCTGTCCGGGATTATGAGAACTCAAAATTGATTCTTCATTAAGATTACTCTATATGCTTTTCAAATTATATAGTGAAAGCTAACATATGAATTAAATTTTGTATTCTTGATTGATTACATGCATGTTACAACGAATATAGGAAGGATGTTTACTCATGACCAATGCAAAATACATAAGCTATAAAACGTGTATATTTTCAGATTACGTTCGATACGTAGGATTTACTTTATTCATGACCCTAACACACTATTAATGGAACATGAACTCGAGTAAATCTATATTTTATTGACTGTGTGTTGTTTAACTTAAATGTGTTGGATTTGTTTTGTGTGTGTTCAAAATATGGATTCATCACCGGGATTTTGGAAATACTTAAAGGTATCTGTAATATACGTTGACAGTTGACAGTTGACAACTTTACCCAGCATATTTGGAATATAAAGTGACATGCAAATACCATTTCGCTAAGTTTTAAGTAAGATCTGCTTTTTCTTCAGTATTTATAAACACAAGACGACAATAATGGCAGACTTATCATCAAAAACTGTGTTTCATGAAATCAAAATGCATGATGTTAATTTCAAAGAAAACAAAAACGAAGAGGACGCATTCGGTAGAGATGTTACACTAAACGATGGTGATCAGTCGGATGCAGAAGACGACGAGATGGATGAGGAATTACGTAACGTAGATTCTGAAGAAGAGTGGGATACAGACCTGGAAGAAGAACGTGAGTAATGCAGCCAATCATCTGTCGTGTTGTATTTATTTCAGCCAATCATATACCGTGTTTGTATTTATAAGTGTGCATGTTAGACTGCTACACAGCCGTCAATAAAATTGTTTGAGTGAAACGGGACCTGCGCAGTGAAACAGTCTTGATTATTCTCTAAACTACTTCACTTTTTCCGTCTTTATTTATTTTTATTATAGACTCTAAGTTCAGTTCGAACAAAAATACAATGTGACACGTCCAAATGGTATAAAAAATGTTAACATAAGAATTTAATTTATAATTACATTAAATCAGGGAATAAGTATACAGGGAGGAGAAACGGGTTCATAAAAGTGTATAATTACTCCCTGATTAAATTCAGCAAAACCAGTCCATGGCTAATCGATTTTTTTTATAGTTAATTGGTGACAAACTTCATTATAATTATATGTACATGAAATAACGTGTTAAATCGATATGCAGGGGCGTGGACCTTGCATACGCACGACACTTGTGTGTTTAAGCAATCACTTAATTGACACCAAAAGTTCCCCGACATTCTGCTGTGACTCACTTAATTGGCATTAAAAGGTCACACACATTTAATTGACACAAAGAGTTCCCGACAGTGTACTGAGACTCACGTCATTAACAAAAGTTGTCATCAGTCTACTGTGACTCACTTCACACAAAAGGTTCCCGACAGTCTAATGGGACTCAATAAATTAACACTAAGTGTTTCCGACCGTCTACTGCGATTCACTTCATTAACTTTCAAAGTTCCACGACAGTCTATGGTGACTCACTTAATTGACACACAAAGTACCCCCGACAGTCTACCTGGACTCCATACTGACGTCATTTCGAATTTTTCAAATTCATCACTGATATTTGGTAGGTGCCCACCTGATTTTTCAGGACTTCCTCCGCGGTGCGGTAATTCGGTGTGCATATAATCCTAATACATTTAGGGATTCACGAACCTTTGGGGACCCTTTTAAAAATACACAGAAATATAAAACACACATTTGAGGAAAGTTTGATGCTTTTGTCCGGCGTGTCTAGATTGGGTCCTAAATATATATATGCAAATCACCTGACCAGACTACTTTTCCCCCCATAATTCTAAGTGCCAAACACGAGAGATGATACTAGTATCGATCGAGGGCGAGAATGCCTTGACTCACGTAATGGACACACAATTAAGGCGTGATTACATTAGGATATCGTAAGTATTGTTTTGTTTATGATGTGTGTTGGTTGATCATCATAGTTGATCATCGGTTGTGTGTGTAGAAGTTAAAACGTGAGATATAACATAAAACAGCAATATGTTTATTAGCATTGGTAATGGTGTTATTGCCTAGATGCAATACTGCACGGTATACTAATATTGACTATATATCTCATAACAAAAGTAGATATAAAAATCAAACAGGAAATGTAGCATTCAAGGACCACAACACGCACAGAAACAAACAATAATTACAAAGATGAATAAAAGGACAAATATGACATCCCAAAACTTAAGGGTGAAACGTTTTTGTTAGTGATGTAAGCATAGATTAGACGTTTTACAGCTCTAATTAACGCAATACCTTTACAATACACCATACTACAATACCCGAAGACATTGTCTCCGGTACCAAATATTCAGGTTACCCCCAGTAGACAGTCAATAATTGTATAATTAGTAACATTATATCATTGTGTTCATAACTTGAAGTTTCTATTCACTTATTCAGTGTAATTACTCGATAAATACTCAACACGTGCTACTCACCTATTACTGCGTCAATTTAAACATAACGCACCTCTATATCAATACAGTTGCGGCGTATTTTAATACGTTTTTTGAAACCAGTAATCAAGCGTTATATATATTCAACAGTCTCTCTGCATACAGTCTCGCCCGAACAGTAAATGTAATCAATTACAAAAGCTACTTCGTTTTGTAACTATACATTATTCATTAAAAGGAGTGTATCCTACGTCTCGTACAAATATGTAAACATTTTAACATGCTCTAAGGGCACTTTCATTTATGATCTTAATGTAACGTATTTAAGCTTGAAAGGTGTATTTTGTGATATATTAAAATTCCCATAAATGTTCAAAAGATTCAATTGACCCGTAGGTAAATGCTTATGCAAATAGAAGGATTAGTTTCTTCTACGATGTAAAGCAGATATATGAATATATAAATTTGGGAAAAGTATCAGCCAAACAGTGCTGTTAAAACACTCATCTGCCAAGTGCTTTAACTTTTTAAAGAAAGCCTTCGTCGAGGAACATAAACAAACATATATATAAATAACGCAACATAACGTTATGCAAAATCTTTTCTTTTTTTCTTTTTTTTTCACAAAAGAAATTTAGTAATATTAATGTTAAGCCATTATTTCTGTAACATTCGCTATACAGTAAGAAGCTTTATAGAAATACATGCAAATTCCAATGCAAACAAGATAAAAAAAAGAACAAGTGTGTTTTCCGAATATACAGAATGTAAACTGAATCGTATCAGATACACCTCAAACAACACTAGTTTCATCGTTTTATCTCCATAAAGATACGTAAGTGGTTAAGAGTAATGATACATTATTTCTTGTATTAATAAATGCCACCTCTTCGGCATATAAAAACGAATGACTTGAAGAGCTGATGTGAAGCCCATCATGCATAAAATGAAAAGAAATACATGTGAATCAAGTAATTAGCTTGTCATAATCTGAGGTCAGTAGCCTATTTCGTCACCAGTATAACAGTATAACGTGTGATTCATGTTACGTCACCAGTATAACATGTGATGCATGTTACATCGTCAGCGTCGTAAAGTTCGTTATACTACTATGCAGCATCAGCAAAATAGCACAGGTAAAAACATACAACGTACATTACCGGATTAAATTCATGTTTTATGAACTATTTGGAGAATAAACTTGCCAGAATCAGATGACAAAATGTGTATTACAGTAGGTGTAAAATCGGAAACACTCATTCAAAACACACAACAGTAACAAGGAAAAGTAGGAGCAATATATGCGAATTCAGAAACATAAAAGGGTTGACAATAGAGCCCTAGTCCTGCCTTGGACCGGTCAGTGGCAAGAACGTCTCTGGGGGCTTAAGTCAGGTTATAGGGTGCACAAAATCTCACTCTTATCCTATTGTCATCCCAACAAAACGGGACACTGTAAATGAAGAAAGACCCGCCAGGCTGTAACAAACTACGCGGGGAATATAAGTATAACAAAGATGATCATCAGATGAAAAAAAGATGATCAAGAATATAAAAAAGCGTGAAAAGATACAAAGCAAGTATTTATTGACTTGGCAGAAGCCAGAACAACATAAAGGGCACGACAAGGCCTGATTTAAGACAAACATCAAACGGTACCTTTCTTTCAGGATTTCGGTAGACGTCATCATACAAGTAGATGGTCCACAATCTGTCCCATCATCGCACATTCAAAGAGGAAAGCAATAGTGGCAAACTGTAAATGATTCAACCAATAAACATGTAGTGCATTGCAAAATTATAGGATCATACTTTCTTTTGATAAACATTTTGACAAATGTAAGCCTGATTGTTTATGACTGTGTAAAGTTTGCACCCCAATAAACTAAAGAAAGCATTAAGTAAGATTTAAAATTCTTACAAATCACTTAATGTTTTTAAAAACCGTTGCTTTTTCAAAATGTTCAAATTCTACTTATTATCAACGAATCGGGATATCTTTGTTTTCTCCTGAAGTTGCAATGATACACAACTGAATTGATTGTGAACGTTTATCGACGTATGAAAACAATAGAAGCGGATTATAAAAGCAATGTCATTGGACTCTCCCAGATAACAGAGATGCACATGTCCAAATCTTTGACAC
>JAWPHD010022782.1:0-24048 GCA_037043455.1 Cyrtodaria siliqua | reverse complement strand
GATATTATCCACTCGAACTCGATATTCTCTACTCGAAACTCGATATTCTCTACTCGAAACTCGATTCTCTCTACTCGAAACTGATATTCTCTACTCGAAACTCGATTTTCTCCACTCGAAACTCGATATTCTCTATTCGAAACTCGATACTTAGAAAATGTGATTTAACTGTCTTATGTTTAAGTCTGTACAATACATATAGGCCTTGAGCCAGGTCCCAACATTTTCGATATTGTTACCAACTCAAGGGACAAAATCTACCATCACTTTTTGAAAAGAGCCATGTATATAGATTACATTTTTCCATGATATCAATCTGGAACAGGTAGCTTATTATAAAAAAAATCAAACATTAATAGGTTATCATTGTAGAGCTTTCATATACGTTTGTGATGTTCATTTTTGAATGTCATGCTTGTGTGAATAATTATTGATGTACTTTTAAAGATGCACTTAAGTTTACAATTCATTAAGTTACATAAAGCGTAAATAAACTCTTTTTTAGTACTGAATTTAGTTTAAAATCTCTATTTCGCTTCAAATTAGAAGTCAATTTACCCCCACCCACTATTGACACATTTTTATGCATTTAGTTTAGTCGATATTTGTTACATTATATGTGTAAACTTGTAAGAATCGGTAATTTACAACCTTTCTACATGATTTAAATAAATTATAATATGAATAAGGGATTGTTGTGATAGATTGATGAAATTAAGTACTAAGCAATGTTCATGGTATTGCACACACATATATACATGCACGCATATATACTCCCTATATATATGAATGTTAACTTTATTAATACAAAATACCAAATGGCCTATCAGTATACAATACAAAACACATCATATTTATAATTTAACAGTCAATGACTTTTACCAGTATATGTAATATTTTTATTATTGTCCATCTAATGAATACACATTTGTTATTTTATATGGAGTCGTATTTGGTTTATGCCAACGGCCTGTCTCGATTTCTAACTTGTGAGATGACACTCTTAATCTTGTTAATGCAAAGCGAAACTTGTGTATTGTAATTTTGTCTAAATACCTTTTAAAGTCAAACTCAGAGAAAAGTTTATAGCTTCTAGCTCTAGTAGAGTTTTCATTTGTTCGGACCAGTTTTGTATAAAACAATCTTTTAGCCTTTGCTTAAATAAACTTATAAACACATTTACATTTTCTACACCTTGGTTTAACCAAACATGATAGAAACCCAAATTTGCTAACATAGTTTTTATATTTGTTGTCCATGATGATTTATTTGGATTGTTCTGCTAACATCATATTGTATGTAAGTTTTACATATTTAGAATCACTGCATCTCAGAATCTTAAACCAATATGTTATCATTGAAACAAATCTGCGTTGCCTCATAGACATTCTACCCAGCTCACCGTAAATAAAATTATTTTGGGTTTGGATTTTAACACATAACAACATTATTGCAAAATTTTAAATGTACCCGTTCAATTTGATCAGCTTATATATATCCCCAGACTTCTGATCCATAACATAATATAGGCGATACAAGTTTATCAAATAAGTCTAGTGTGTGACTTACTGATATATCTGTAAATTTATATAGATAACTGTTAAGTTTAAAAATTGCTTTTAGCGCCTGTCCTGATAATGTATCGCATGAATCAGAAAAGGACCCACCAGTGGTAAAAACTATTCCGAGATAGCTAAACTTATTTACTATTTCTAATTCTAAATTATCATACTTAAATCTAACACCGAAACTGTTCCTTCCACCTTTCTTAAAAATAGCAATTTTAGATTTATTTACATTAACTGTTAGACACCATTTGTCACAATAATCTTTAAGTATTTCTAAACCATCCTGTAATCCCTTCTCGGATTCTGAAAATAAAATTATATCATCTGCATATAACAATAATAATAATAATTTAAGCATCTCTACATCTACACCTTGAAAACCCTTTAAACTCAACGTATCTTCTAAATCATTAACATACATAGAAAACAAAAAAGGTGAGAGACACTCACCCTGAGCTACTCCGAATGTACATGAGAAATCTTCACTAATTTGTTGATTGTATTTAACTCTTGATTTGACATGGATTTAATTACATTTAGTATTTTCCCCCTGACACCGTATTCAATAGTTTATACCAGACGATATCCTAACAACGTAATCAAAAGCCTTTTTAAAATCAATAAATGCTACGTACAATTTTTTATTATCATTTAAAATGTGATTATAACACCATGTAGGATAAATATACTGTCTACTGTCCCATGTTCTTTCTAAAACCCGCTTGCGCCTCAACATAAATATGATAATCCTCTGCCCATTTATTCAATCTGTTATTTAGTATTCGTGTAAAGAGTTTACCAAAATGGCTAAATAACGGTATTCCCGATAGTTTTCCACCTTATTTACATTGCCCTTTTTGTGTAATGGTACAATATTTCCCTCTGTCCACTTTTCCGGAAAGTATTCCAAATCGTAAATTTTATTAAACAGTTCAAATAAATAACCAATTATATAATCAATTCCATATTTAAAAAACTCGTTTATTATAAATCTGGGCCGCCGTATCGTCCGCAGCGCAATTCTCTGCATGCCTTTTTTATTTCCTCGAGCGAGATTTCATTGTTCAGTTCAGAAAACATAACCTGTAATTCGCCGTTTAGGTACCGTTCGTTAAACTCTAAAACATCTTCGTCAGGTTGAAAGAAAACAGAATCATGATCATTTATTGATTTAAAATAAACAGCAAAGTTTGTAGCTGTTAATCTAGTTGAAGATTTACTAGTCGTAAGATTTTTTTAGTAATTTCCAATATTCTTTGGCATTTTGAAATCTATTTTTTTCTAATTTAAGTGTTGTCCCTTTATCATAATTATGTTTTTTATTTCTTATTAAATTTTTATATTCTGTCCTAGCCTGTGTCATGTGCTTTCTATTATTTTCTGATTTGTCTTTCCTATAGTAATTTAATTTCTCATAAACAGATTTTTTTCTTCTTTACTAGTACCATCGTACCATGGCTTCGCATGCTTTCTGCTAGTGTTTATAACACTGCTTAAATTTCTTTTAAACAACGGGCTACAAATATTATCCATGTAATTATAGAAACAATCAATATTGTTATCAACCTCATCATGGTTAAGTACTATATATATATATATATATATATATATATATATATATTTATATGTGTGTTCAGTAAGCCTGATAAGTTGAGACACATGCCCGACTAGAAGTATAAGCCTTCCTCAAGGTAATTGCAACATAAATAGTATTAACATGTTCTGATATATACATATATTGCACAGACGACACACAGTCCAAAGGATTCTAGATAAAGGAAATGTGCGGTTTAACGTGGTTTCTTTAACAAAAGTCTATTTTAGGTGTATGCGTCATGGCAATACTTATTATGATTACGCATTTGGATTTTGTATTACACATAAATACATGAATTAAACATTGCATATTGCAACGCAAAATTTTAAAAGTTGTCAATTTTAATACTTTTTAATTATTTTAATTACAAGTTATGCATATGTTAAGGATATTTTCACCTGATCTACCCCACCCATATACAAAACAATGAAGAATTCTGCATATGAAATGTAAAAATAGTAGTATATGCATTTGCACGAACCATTTTTGTGTCACTGAAACAAGAATCGACAAAGATGAATTGATTTGAATTAGGGTTTTACGGCGTACCAACACAAAAATGTTATATGGCGCCAACAGAAATGAACATTAGATCCGGCTCGCTCTTCATTAACATCTAGATAAAAATATGCAGAATGTGCCTAGAACCTTCTTACCTGCAGAACTGCAGAGTTGCTGCAAATTCTTTAGTACACACTCCATTTTTCGCTGGAGCCACGATCACTGCCACCACTGAGTAGCACCTGAAACAATACAGGTTTCATGATGAAAATAATGAACAAAAATGACAACATGAACATGAATTCGGGAAACTTTACCTCTCTGCCTGGATATGCAGTGGTCATATTCTTGCCCGGGAACCACACGGCGTCGACGAAGAAATATCTTTAGGGTGATACCCAGATCACTGTACTAACTACTTACCATGGCAACTATCTGTTAGTATTGGTGCAGTTGTTACAATATCACCTGCTTAGGATATATATCTAAACATAGGTTGTGATGTTCTCCGTACTTGATTTAGAGTATGGAATTAACCTAGGATAGTAAGCATAACCCCTACTTTTGCGCATGCAAGTGGAATGATTATTACCTAAAAAGGGTGTATTGCCAATGAATAGAGACAGGGTGGGTGCGGGGGGGGGGGGGGGGGGGGGAGGGGGGGGGAGGATACATATAGGCATTTATGAACCTGTCCTACTGACGAATAGACACCTATGTTTCTTTAACATGATGGGAGAAAAAAACAAGCGATACACGGAATCGCCTGGTTTACGTCCTCATCCGACGGATGAGGGTAAAAGTGTCTTGCCCAAGAACACACCGACAAAATTCACTGGCTCCGGTGTGGCTTGAACCAGGGTCCTCTGAATTTAAGTCCCCGTGCTATCCACTGCTTCAACATGATGTATGCGCTCAAGCAGGATGACTGCATTAAAATACATACAACTAAAATGTTAATCCGTCATTAAGGAAGATTGGTTCACAACGGTCTCTCTTATCTAGCAAGTTACCATCAAGTTCATGTATGTTCCTGCAAGCCTTATATATGCCCAACTCATTGCTGTTTTGATAAACTTGGCAATTATGCCTTGGATAAAACAGGACAATTAAGAATACTCAGTACATATTATCTCATTTAAATAATATAACTTAATGTGACAATATAACATACATATAAGATAAAACAAATTAAACGCTTCCAGATAAGAATCGGTACCCAATGCATCGAGATAGATTACATTTAGTGATCACGGTTAGTTTGCTGATGTTTACTCTAAACGCTATATCCGACATACAGGTGCTGCTGCAGTTAAAGTAGCTATCCCGCCAACAACAGCCACATTTTACAACATATGTACATCGTTTCTAAACCTACTTACCACGAGGTATATACATAACTTACATCGTTTGAGAATCAAAACTCTATTGATGCAATATAAAAAGCTTTAACCAGCCAGACAAAAAAAAAATTGGTTAATTCATTTCGCACTTATTCAATCACGGGTATTATAAGAACCCATGAATAAACATATACTTTTAAGCGACACATATACATTATTATATGAGCTGAACACCTGGATAGAGTTTGATAAACTGTTTTTGTAGTGTAATTTTGTCGTAATTAGGAAGGTTATTTTAAAATGTGTATAACAAACACCTAAAAATCAACAGTTAAACCGTAAAATGCCTTTTTTTCTTCTGTTTTTTTGCAATTAGTTGAAAATGCAGTGGTCTACTTTGTGATTTTAGTTCGTGGATTTATTCAATATGCGATTTGTAAACATGGTTAAGTCTTCATAATGGAATACCTTATCAAAAGTCACATTTTTCTGTATATTTCAGCTCGCTTAAAACTTTTAAAGTGGTTTTATGAAAAGTGTATAACTTCAAGCCATAAACTTGTCTCAAAGTGTTCTCATGTTTTAAGAAACAACTACAATTTCTTTATATAAATATGTAAAACTGTGACCCCCATAGTGGCCATATTTGACCCCATTGTCGCCATTTGAACAAACTAGGTAGAGGATCATAAGCTTATGGTACATGCGAACTATTATTTAGCTTTTGAAGTATCAGAGAAGCTGTTTGCATATGTTTTCCTATATAATTCAATGTTATAATGTGACCCCGGGACAGGACCAAATTTGATTCCAGCCTTGATTCAAGGGACACCATTTAAATTATTTGGTACAGGACAATAATCTTAAGCTACATGTAGCTTATTAGACCTCTAGCTCTTGTAGTTTCAGAGAAGAAGATGTTATAGACGTTCCTACATAACTCTATGTAAATATGTGACCCCCGGGACCGGGCGAAATTTGACAATAAGATCACCATTTGAACAAAATAAATTGGTAGAGATCGATACCCTTATGCTACATGCATCGTATTAAACCTCTAGCTCTTGTAGTGTCGGAAAAAAGAATATTTTATGGACTTTCCTATATAACTCTTTGTAAAACTTTGACCCCAGAACCGGGCCATAGTTGGACACAGAGTCACGATTTGAACAAAATTGGTAGAGAACTATAAGCTTATACAATATGCAAAATAGTAGACCTCTGGCTCTTGTTTTTTTAGAGAAGAGATGTTAAAGATGTTTCTATATGACTCTATGTAAATATATGACACCTGGGGCGGAGCCAGATATGACCCCAGGGTCAACATTTTAACAAACTTGCTAGTGGACCATAAGCTTATTAGACCGTGAGCCATACACTTTTTTGTTACCATCTCAAGGGACAAATTCTTACTAGTACCATGTTATTGAGTACCTTGTAGAGAAACAAAAAATCCATGATAGCAGTGTGAACAGGGTAGCTGATTCCTGTTATTACAGTTATCTCCCCCTTTTAAGCAAAACTCTTGTTTCTTTAAAAAATCGTTTTCGCTGAAACTAGAAGAGCTACAGGTCTAATATTTTGCATGTATTATACATTTAGAGTCCTCTACCAAGAATTTATAAAATGGTGACCCCAGGGTCAAATATGGCCCAGCCCCGGGGGTAACATTTTTTCATAGTTATATAGGAAATCTTTAAAAAATAAATGATTTTCTCTCAAACTGTAAGAGCTAGAGGTCCCATATTATGCATGAAGCATAAGCTTATGGTATACTAGCAAGTTTGTTAAAATGTTGACCCTGTGGTCATATCTGGCTCCGCCCCAGGGGTCATATATTTACACAGGGTTATATAGAAACATCTTTAAAATCTCTTCGTTAAAAAAAACAAGAACTAGAGGTCTACTATTTTGCATATTGTACAAGCTTAAGCTTAAGCTTATGGTTCTCTACCACTTTTGTTCAAATCGTGACTCTGTGTCCAACTATGGGCCGGTTCTGGGGTTAAAGTTTTACAAAGAGTTATATAGGAAAGTCCATAAAAATATTCTTTTTCTGATACTAATACGATGCATGTAGCATAAGAGTATCGATCTCTACCAATTTATTTTGTTCAAATGGTGATCTAATGGTCAAATTTCGCCCGGTCATGGGGGTCACATATTTACATAGAGTTATGTAGGAACGTCTATAAACATCTTCTCTGAAACTGCAAGAGCTAGAGGTGTAATAAGCTATATGTAGCTTAAGATTATTGTCCTGTACCAAATAATTTAAATGGTGTCCCCTGAATCAAGCCTGGAATCAAATTTTGCCCTGTCCCGGGGGTCACACTATAACATTGAATTATATAGGAAAACATATTCAAACATCTTCTCTGATACTTTAAAAGCTAAATAATAGTTCGCATGTACCATAAGCTTATGATCCTCTACCTAGTTTGTTCAAATGGCGACAATGGGGTCAAATATGGCCACTACGGGGGTCACCGTTTTACAGATTTATATAAAGAAATTGTTGTTTCTTAAAACGTGGGAACACTTTGAGACAAGGCGAGTGGGTCTCTTGTTTATGGCTTGAAATTGTACACTTTTCATAAAATCACTTCAAAAGTTTTAAGCGAACTGAAATATATAGAGAATGTGACTTTTGATAAGGTATTCCATTATGAAGACTTTACCATGTTTACAAATCGCATGAATAAATCCACGAACTAAAATCACAAAGTAGACCACTGCATTTTCGACAAATTGCAAAAAAACATAAAGAAAAAGAAAAGACATTTTACGGTTTAACTGTTGATTTTTAGGTGTTTGTTATACACATTTTAACATAACCCGCCAAATTACGACAAAATTTCACTACAAAAACAGTTTATCAAAACTCTATCCAGGTGTTCATTTCATATAATAATGCATATGTGTCGCTTAAAAGTATATGTTTATTCATGGGTTTTTGTAATATCCGTAATTGAATAAGTGTAAAATGAATTATCCATTTTTTTTTGTCTGGCTGGTTAAAGCTTTTTATATTGTATCTATAGAGTTTTGATTCTCAAACGATGTAAGTTATGTATATACCTCGTGGTCAGTAGGTTTAGAAACGATGTACATATGTTGTAAAATGTGGCTGTGGTTGGCGGGATAGCTACTTTAACTGCAGTAGCACCTGTATGTCGGATATAGCGTTTAGAGTAAACATCAGTAAACTAACCGTGGTCACTATATATAATCTATTTCGATGCACTGGGTACCGATTCTTATCTGGAAGCGTTTAATTTTTTTTATGTCTTATATGTATGTTATATTGTCACATTAAGTTATATTATTTAAATCAGATAATATGTTCCGAGTATTCTTAATTGTCCTGTTTTATCCCAAGGCATTAATTGCCAAGTTTATCAAAACAGCAATGACCTGAGCATATATAAGGCTTGCAGGCATATTGCAACTCGACATACATGAACTTGATGCTAACTTGCAAGATAAGAGAGACCGTTGTGAACCCAGCTTCTTGGATATAACCCTTATGACGGATTAACATTTTAGTTGTATGTATTTTAATGCAGTCATTCTGCTTGAGCGCATACAGCATGTTGATGCAGTGGATAGCACGGGGGACTTTAAATTCAGAGGACCGTGGTTCAAGCCTCACCGGAGCCAGAGAATTTTGTCGGTGCGTTCTTGGGAAAGACACGTTTACCCTCATCCGTCGGATGGGGACGTAAACCAGGCGATCCGGTGTATCGCTTGTTTTTTTCTCCCACCATGTTAAAGAAACATAGGTGTCTATTCGTCAGTAGGGCAGGTTCATAAATGCCTATATATCCCCCCGCACCCCCACTATCCTAGGTTAATTCCATACTCTAAATCCAGTACGGAGAATATCACAACCTATGTTAAGATACATATCCAAAGCAGGTGATATTGTAACAACTGCACCAATACTAAAAAACAGTGGTCTGGGTATCACCCTAAAGATATTTCTTCGTCGACGCCGTGTGGTTCCCGGGCAAGAATATGACCACTGCATATCCAGGCAGAGAGGTAAAATTTCCCCGAATTCATGTTAATTTTGTCATTTTTGTTCATTATTTTCATCATGAAACCTGTATTGTTTCAGGTGCTACTTCAGTGGTGGCAGTGATCAAGGCTCCAGCGAAAAATGGAGTGTTTACTAGAGAATTTGCAGCAACCCTGCAGTTCTGTAGGTAAGAAGGTTCTAGGCACATTCTGCAAATTTAAATCTAGATGTTAATGAAGAGTGAGCAGGGTGAAATGTTCATTGCTGTTGGCGCCATATAACATGTTTGTGTTGGTGCGCCGTAAAACCCCAATTCACATTAATTCATCTTCGTCGATTCTTGTTTCAGTCACACAAAAATGGTTCGTGCAAATGCATATACTACTCTTTTTACATTTCTTATGCAGAATTCGTCATTGTGTTGTATATGGGTGGGGTAATTCAGTTGTAAAAATCCTTAAAATATGCAAAAATGTAATTAAAATGTATTAAAATAGACAACTTTAAGATTTTTCGTTGCAATATGCAATGTTTAATTCATGTATTTATGTGTAATACATAATACAAATGTGTAATCATAATAAGTATTGCCATGACGCATACACCTAAAAAAAGACTTTTGTTAAAACAAAACACGTTAAACCGCACATTTCCTTTATCTAGAATCCTTTCGACTATGTGTCGTCTGTGCAATATATGTATATATCAGAACATGTTAATACTATTTATGTTGCAGTTACTTTGAGGAATGCTTATACTTCCAGTTTGGCATGTGTCTCAACTTATCAGGTTTACATATGTGCAATGCCATGAACATTGCTTAGTACTTAATTTCATCAATATAGCATAACAATCCCTTATTCATATTATAATATTATTTAAATCATGTAGAAGGGTTGTAAATTACTGATTCTTACAATTTTACACATATATTGTAAAAAATATTAACTAAACTAAATGCATAAAAATGTGTCAGTAGTGGGTGGGGTAAATTGATTTCTAATTTGAAGCAAAATAGAGATTTTAAACTGAATTCAGTGCTAAAAAAGAGCCTATTTACGCCTTATGTAACTCAATGAATTGTAAACTTAAGTGCAGCTTTAAAAAGTACATCAATAATTATTCACACAAACATGACATTCAAAAATGAACATCAAAAATTATATGAAAACGCTACAATGATAACCTATTAATGTTCAATTTTTTTTATATAAGCTACCTGTTCCAGATTGCTATCATGGAAAAATGTAATCTATATACATTGATCTTTTCAAAAAGTGATGGTAGAATTTGTCCCTTGAGTTGGTAACAATATCAAAAAATTTGGGTGCTGGCTCAAATCCTTATATGCTTCATGCATAATATGGGACCTCTAGCTTTTACAGTTTTAGAGAAAATTATTTATTTTTAAAGATATTCTATATAACTCTATGAAAAATGTTTACCCCCGGGGCTGGGCCATATTTGACCCTGGGATCACCATTTTATAAATACTTGGTAGAGGACTCTTAATGTATAATACATGCAAAATATTAGACCTGTAGCTCTTCTAGCTTCAGCGAAAACGATTTTTTAAAGAAACAAGAGTTTTTCTTAAAAGTGGGAGATAACTCTAATAACAGAAATCAGCTACCCTGTTCACACTGCTATCATGGTTTTTTTGTTTCTCTACAAGGTACTCAATAACATGGTACTAGTAAGAATTTGTCCCGTGAGATGGTAACAAAAAAGTGTATGGCTTACGGTCCAATAACTTTGATTTCAGGAAAATAAGAGTTCTTAGACTCTGGATAGGCATCTATTTCATTTTGCATATTTGTTGTCGATTGATTTATGATGAATAGTATTTTTGAAGAATTAACTATATAATAATACGCTCTGTCTGTGCATATTTATATCATACATTATAAGTAGATGGTTAAAGGGAGATAATTGCAATTCATGACATATACTATAAACCATTGTTTCATACTGTATTCAAACGTTACTTCTGCGTTTTGCTTCAGGTTACACGTGTTGTAATAAAAAGTAAAATGAATCTGAATGAAATGTGTTCTTTTTCGAGACTGTATGTAAATATACTATCCCAGTAAGTTAGTATTATTTTGATTTCATAAATTCCATGTTTTCAGTTAAGTAAGCATTCGATAGTAAGAGTAGGGTTAACAGTCGGGGTTTTAGTATGAAACTCATGCTTCCCTACTATTTTGAAAACCTCTATTTATAGAGGTACAACAGTAAAAAAATAATACACGGAATAGTCGTTACATTCCTTCGGAAGAACGAGTGGTTGCCGGTTTAGATTTGTTTATTTGTATGGTGTTTTACGTCATTTTCAACACATATGTACATATAGATCTATGATGTATATGACGGTCGATATTTTGTGGTGGAGGCAGACCACCCACTTTTCCTGGGTAGAACCAGTACTGTACACCTCCCGCCATCCGTAAGAATCGACACTTCCTCACTTACAAGTCGAGAATACAACCAATGCAATCTCACAAACACACTGTCACATGCAGAGAGGTAGGAACCCCATCTACCCCCAATTCATTTTGTCATTTTTTATCATTAGCTCTACTGATCAGAGATCAGCAGAGCTTATGCCGTGGTGCGGCGTCCGTCGTCCGTCGGTCTGTCCGTCCGTCCGTTAACTTTTTTTTTGTAGCGACTACTCCTCTGAAACTACTGAATAGATTTTCATGAAACTTTACAGAAATGTTGCCCATGAAGTCTAGTTGATCCTAGCAAAAATTCATGTAGATGTGAAATCCAAGATGGCCGCCAAATCTAAAAATAGGTTTTTAAAAAACAAGTTTGTAGCGACTACTTCTTGAAAACTCTAAGGGATATTGCTATGGGACTTTTTCTAAAATGATCAGCATGACATGATGTTGGTCCTTGTCGAAAATCGTTTTGATTCGACGTTAAACATGGCTGCCAGCGGCCATCTTTGTTTACATAGAGTTATATAATGAAAACTTGTAGCGACTACTAGTCTGAAACTACTTGACGGATTTTCATGAAACTTCACAGGAATGTTGCTCTTGATGTCTTATTAATCCTAGCAAAATTTCAGGTCGGCCGGAAATTCAAGATGGCCGCCACGGCTAAAAATAGATTTTTAAAAAATAAGTTTGTAGCGACTACTTCTTGAAAACTATAAGAGATATTGATATGGGACTTTTTCTAAAATGATCAGCATGACATGATGTTGGTCCTTGTCGAAAATCGTTTTGATTCGACGTTAAACATGGCTGCCAGCGGCCATCTTTGTTTACATAGAGTTATATAATGAAAACTTGTAGCGACTACTCCTCTGAAACTACTTGACGGATTTTCATGAAACTTCACAAGAATGTTGCTCTTGATGTCTAATTGATCCTAGCAAAAATTCAGGTTGGCCGGAAATTCAAGATGGCCGCCACGGCTAAAAATAGATTTTTAAAAAATAAGTTTGTAGCGACTACTTCTTGAAAACTATAAGAGATATTGATATGGGACTTTTTTTAAAATTATCAGCATGACATGATGGTTATCCGAGTCGAACATTATTTTGATTCGACGTTAAACATGGCTGCCAGTGGCCATCTTTGTTTACATAGAGTTATATAATGATAACTTGTAGCGACTACTCCTCTGAAAATACTTGACGGATTTTCATGAAACTTCACACGAATGTTGCTCTTGATGTCTAATTGATCCTTGCAAAATTTCAGGTCGGCCGGAAATTCAAGATGGCCGCCATGGCTAAAAATAGATTTTCAAAATACAAGTTTGTAGCGATTACTTCTTGAAAACTATAAGTGATATTGATATGGGACTTTTTCTAAAATGATCAGCATGACATGATGGTTATTCAAGTCGAAGATTATTTTAATTCGACGTTAAACATGGCTGCCAGTGGCCATGTATGTTTACATAAGAGTTATATAATGATAACTTGTAGCGACTACTCCTCTGAAACTACTTGACGGATTTTCATGAAACTTCACAAGAATGTTGCTCTTGATGTCTAATTGATCCTAGCAAAATTTCAGGTTGGCCGGAAATTCAAGATGGCCGCCACGGCTAAAAATAGATTTTTAAAAAATAAGTTTGTAGCGACTACTTCTTGAAAACTATAAGAGATATTGATATGGGACTTTTTCTAAAATGATCAGCATGACATGATGTTGGTCCTTGTCGAAAATCGTTTTGATTCGACGTTAAACATGGCTGCCAGCGGCCATCTTTGTTTACATAGAGTTATATAATGAAAACTTGTAGCGACTACTCCTCTGAAACTACTTGACGGATTTTCATGAAACTTCACAAGAATGTTGCTCTTGATGTCTTATTGATCCTAGCAAAATTTCAGGTTGGCCGGAAATTCAAGATGGCCGCCATGGCTAAAAATAGATTTTTAAAAAATAAGTTTGTAGCGACTACTTCTTGAAAACTATAAGAGATATTGATATGGGACTTTTTCCAAAATGATCAGCATGACATGATGGTTATCCGAGTCGAACATTATTTTGATTCGACGTTAAACATGGCTGCCAGTGGCCATCTTTGTTTACATAGAGTTATATAATGAAAACTTGTAGCGACTACTCCTCTGAAACTACTAGACGGATTTTCATGAAACTTCACAGGAATGTTGCTCTTGATGTCTTATTGATCCTAGCAAAATTTCAGGTCAGCCGGAAATTCAAGATGGCCACCACGGCTAAAAATAGATTTTCAAAAAAACAGTTTGTAGCGACTACTTCCTGAAATCAAAATCAATCAGTAGAGCTTCAAGGTCATTGACCTCTTGTTCTCATTCAAGGTCTTCATAATGACACTGCAGTAAATGGAGTGTTTACTATAGAATTTGCAGCTGTTCTGCAGGTAAGAAGGTTCTAGGCCCATTCTCCATATTTTATCTTGATGTAAATAGAGGATGAGCCTGGCACGTTTATTCCTGTTAGGCGCCACATAACCTTTCATGTGTTGGTGCGCCTTAAAACCCAATTCAATTCAATTCCTTCGGAAGAGCTATCTTTGTAATTGTACATCTTTCACAATCTCATTAAAATAAAACCCTTTATCACGCTACGATACTAAGCCTATAGCGTAATTGGGATATGCTTTTAATGAGATTGGATCTTCCACTGTAGGAAAATATACGGAAAAAATAAAAGCAACTCGGGAATTAACTGTTTTGTGAAGAAAGGATAAACGTGTGCTGTTGAGTACACTTTGTAAAACGAAATTCATGAATGCATAGCTGACGAGACCAAGTGGATGTCAAGAGTGAGATGGGGTTCCAAGGGGGCGGTTGTTTCTTGGGTTGGGGGTCAAGGTTGACGGAGAGTGGGGGCGCAGGAAGAACGAGACGGTCTGTGGTAGGAATGATCATAGTTTAATAGAATTTATTTAAGACACAAATAATTAGTTTTCTTGTCTTTTTAACTCACATTTAAACGCACATTTCAACGTCCCAGAAAAAAGAAAATTGTGCATTTCTGGGTGGAGAAATTGGATAGGTGAACTATATTTTATAAAAAAAAAATCTCCAACAACAACAAATTAAGAAACTTTTCAGAATGCATGAGAACCTAGAAAGTATGTGTGTGAGCGTGATTTAATACAAAAATGCGTGTGTCCGAGATTTGACAGGTATGTGAATGTTGAAGTTCGCTTTGACAAATTGAGCCATTTCGGTAGTGTATTTAATAAATGTAAAGAGATTGCATCATTCGTGTAGGCGTCATATACCTGCACATAATCGTCGAAAGAGTGTGCTGCAGTATATAAAAACTATTAGATACAAATGTTTTTGTGCTGGTGCCCATACAACTCACGACACACAGCGATCTTGAATTGTGCAAAAACTCTCGGCATCCCGTTAGTTTTTCTACATTTTGCATTTGTTCAATCATTACTATTAATTATAAGAATAGCATAAAGCAAATTGATTTTGCATACTACGTTACTAAATGTTGATGAGGTATACAACACAAAACAAATACTCATTTTTATCCTTGGATTTTGACCCTAAAAGAAAAAAGCATATACTGCCAAACTCAGTTGCATTCTACTAACATGTTTCGTAAGGTCAAATAGATTCACACATTCCAACCTTGACCTCTGACCGAATGGCCTCATGTTATAAAAGTCAGAAGATATTTTAACAATTCATACTTAATAAGTTTCATGAATATATGCCATATTAAACTCTGCAGTTCTGCTGTTAAGAAGGTTCTAGACCCATTCTCCATATAAATGGAGGGTAGTTAGAGTAAACCAGTTATTCTGACAGGCCAACCAAACTCTATCATTAACAATAGTTAAATTGATTATTTCATGGAGCCGAGTTTAGTGCATATGTAAATTGAATATGCAACTGAAACACATGTTTTTTCTCTTATTTGAATTTACACCCATAGTTCTTCCACAACCCCTCCAGGGACTTTACCCTTTCGCCTCCATTTTCCAAATGTCGTCTGCTAAAATTTGAATTCAAACCTTCCGGTAATATGTTTTATATAAAGTGTGATGGAAAACATTTTTAATGAGTGGCGAACAGTATAAACCCTGATCAGCCTGCACATAGCGTGCGTGTTGATCTGGGCCTACACTGGTCGTAAGATTAATGTTTTCGACTGTGGCAGCGAAAGGGTTAAGACAACAACAACTTGCACCTAAATTTTATCATTTTTCATGTAAAAGTTCTCTCGCAAGTGTATTGGAATTTACTGTAGGATTTAATTAGTTTTTTTATTAAGTTTATGCATTTGTAAACTTTGCCAAATTGAATAAAGTCCGAACAATATAATAACTTGTATGAGTATAGCTCAATAAGAATAGTGTCTCCTAGAACAGTTTATATATGCATGTGTAAGTATTTTGAAAACGATGTCACATGTTTTAGCCAACGGAAAAATAGAGAATCCCCTGTTACCCGCTACTCAGTCCACCAGTAGGGGAGAAGAAACAAGAAAAATAAAAGAAAAGAAAAGTCTATACAAACTAAGAATGCAGCCCTTATTATTGGTGCAAATGTACCAAGTAAACACAATTCAATTTATATTTAAAAACAGGTTAAGACAATGCTAATTACTAAGGATGGAATTATAACGAAATAACAAGTTATTAAGAACTAATATTTTTTTATTGTTGTTTTTTTAAAATAAATTTTAATAAACATTTATAAAATAAATGAATTAATTACAATAATGCATTCAAAAAGATAGCTTAATATCATTCTTGCTTTCAAAAAACCCGTAAACAATTAGTTTTTAAAAGCTGTTTAACTTCCATAAATATTAATGAAAATACAAAAAAAGTGTATAACAATAAAAGGTATATAAAAAAAAGAGATTTCAAAAGTACTAACATTACAGCAGACCATTTAAATAAGGTATGTATCAGTGAAACAGGCGTTCTTTGTGGTAATTAAAGACACCCAGCGTGATGGTCACACATGTGGGAAATATAGGTCTCACTACACAGTTAGCTCCCTTGAAATCCACAGTAGGATAATTCCCTAACAAGTAGTAGTGTTTCTTCGGTTTTGAATATTTTTAATAATTGACGACAGATATGTTTATTGTTGTAATATGTGCGTTGATGACAGTCTGAAATTGGATGTGCAGCTATCAGACAACACTGCCGCCAAAATATGACAGTTCTATGGGTGTTGAAGAAGAGTAGGAATTCTGGTCCAAACTGGAGTTAAAGCCCAAAATAGTGCACTGGAGGACACCACTCAAATTTAAATAATAAACCTGGTCAACGTACCAGGTTATGTACAGTTTTGTTTGGCAAATGACTGTGTTTCATAAAAAATGTATCTTGTTCAGAATGGCCCAGTAAACTTTATTCATATAGGCCAACATAGTAAAAATGTCCACATTATAATAATAAATTAACATACAGCAATGAATAAGTTTGATTTAAATATAACATTACAATTATCATACAATATGGGTCATCTTTAAGAACTGACTCACCATTTTGTCGGCGATTATGAGGTTGGAAATGCCATTTTATTACCAGCGTTTTAAACCGCATAAATGCTGAAAAAATGCGTATCAATACTTATACTTACAACATGTTCACGTTACTATGCCGCGTACTTTGGGAGAATTACAACAATAAAAAGTGCAAGTGAGACGACTAGTGTTAGCGTATTTTCAAACAGTGAACTTGTCATTTTCCATAGCGACACATTGCCCAGTAGCTCTGCCCTACTTGAAAAGTGAAGTTTATTCAAAATCAGATGCCATTCTTTGTCAATAATTTTTTAAAACT
Organism: Cyrtodaria siliqua; assembly: GCA_037043455.1. Lineage (NCBI taxonomy): Eukaryota > Metazoa > Mollusca > Bivalvia > Adapedonta > Hiatellidae > Cyrtodaria > Cyrtodaria siliqua. Next base: position 6,729 of record JAWPHD010022782.1, on the reverse strand, counting down.
AAATTAAATTCGATTAGTTGCACATAATTACGCACACATGTGGCAAACTGAATCAAGGCATTCTGACTCGAAGATTCTGTATTCACATAGGGGTAATTTATGTTGTCCTTCAATATAACATTGTAGAACATTTAGCGCTGAATCAAACCGGGGACCTCTTACATGCAAAGCGAGCCTGTTAACACATCTGTTTCAGCAGGGTATCAAACCCATAACGATTAACCTCTCTTACATGTGAAGCGAGCACTCCACCAGCTTCAGCAGACAATCAAACCTTGAACATATGAAACCAGCACACTCTAGCACAAATGCCATAAAAGCCAGTTGCAGAAAGTTATAAAACTAATGCCAGTTACGACCACTGCCACTTAGTGACATTCACTGCTATTCAATGTATCCTTCTGTATATTAGCCACGGCACAACCAAAAGTGCTCATCACGGTGGGTAACTCCTGGCCTTCCACCCACAGTTGTCTCCCATTCTCCTCCTTCAACCAGCATAATCCCGCCATCCAACTTTTATCATCTTCCCCACCCACTATCAGTATGTTGCCGCCATATTTAACGACTCCAGCCCCGCAAAGAGCGTTAGGGAGCTCGGGCCCCGTGGACCATGTGTGGGTGTTGGGGTCGAATATTTCCACCGAGCTGACACAAAATTCGGGTAAAAATTCACGCTTCCACTTGTCACTGATCTGACCATTTCCACCTGCAGAAAAAACAAACATCTTAAGATTTATTTTTAAAAGCTATCTTTCCAGTCTATTGTAATGGAGGTGGTTGGGGTGGGTGGGGAGTGGTGTAGAGAATTTTTGTATATATAACAGTAATTGTATTCATGATGAGGTCCATGAAGTAAACATATTAAACACACAGAAGCAGTTTTTTTTATTAGTGTTTTTGTTTTAAAAACAATACAAATTAAATCAAAGAGTTATGATTACTTGATTGTTTTCTTCATAAAATGAATTATAAAGCTGTACCTTTTATAGATAATATTCTACATAGCAATGTTTTCAAAGAAAAAAATGTGTAATCGGGCCTCAACTGTTTTATGAATACATACTTGGGGTGATTAGTCAATGAGCTTGTTAAGCTGTAAATAAGCAAGATTTTTGTACTTTTTTAAAACCAGGTAGCTTTGGGAAGTAAGTCTGTAAGAAAACATGTCACATAATTTCTTTCTTTTTAGATGGTCAATAACAACCTTCTTTTGGCTCAACAGACATGACTTGCAAACTGGGTCTCAACTATATCTACAACAAATAATAGTGTTGGGGATTATTGAACATTCATGATCGATCATCAGAATTTGTAACCATTTTACACCAGCTTATGCCTCTTTTCCAACTACTGTGAAGAAAAAAAGTTCTGGTCATAAAGCGGGAATGTCTATTGAGCCGCAGCCAGGGGTAGAATTTAACTTTATCAACACTTGCTTTTCTTTTGTGGGTGCCAATATTTAAAGGGACACTGTCCGTAAGTAAGCAGATATTCAGCATAACCAAATGACTGTCTGACTTTTATTCAGTGAAATGTATACATGAAAACATGAGGATAGACCCTAAGAAGTATGTAGGAATACATTCGTGAGTTTGAAAAAAAAAAGTTTTTAATTATTATATGTAAATAAAGTGGGACCCACAATATTTATCTTTTCTGCGATCACGTGACTTCCATTAGCGCATTAGGTTTTCACCATAGTATGTATTGCGTAATATGTATAGCCCGCTTAGCTCAGTCGGGAGTGATGTCTGACTACTTTACGCTCACGCACACTATTATTACTGCGAGTGTAAAGAAAAGGTAATTTTAGTTTGGGCTGCGAGTTCAAATGCACAAAGTGGATTTTCTTTTTTTTTGTACCGCGATTGAATTCCGTTAAACAATCTTGCTTTTAATTAGTAAATATTGAATAATATTTAGTGTGTAATGTTTGCGAACATAATTATTGTGTGTTTTATAAGCTAAAAGTTACAGACAGTGTCCCTTTAACTTGCAAAATTACATTCTGTACACTGACATTTCTGCCCATACACTACTAATATTAGATGGAGTTGTAGAAGACATTTCTGCCATACACTACTTATATTAGATGGTGTTTTAAAAGACAACTAATTCCCTTCGTTATTTGAGTAATCCATCAATCGCTAAATTTGTACAGAAAAGATGTACTCGCAGTTTTTTGCGAGTGCTAAAAATTTCTACTTGCATTTTCTCAAAAAAACTCGCATTTTGCAAGTCTGCGAGTGCTAAATTTGAGCCCTGGCAGCATTTAACAATTGCAGTGACGTAATAATTTAATGCTTAATTCTCTGATTATTGACATCAACTCTGCCTCTCTCAATAGTTCACTGCTGTGGGATAATAGTCATTCCCTAGGATGAATAGTTTTTACCCCGGACCTCAACAAAAATAGAGAGTTGAACATAATATGTCCACAGGGCGACAGGTTACAATACAGCAATGGCTCACCTATGACATAAACTTTACCATGATGCACCACACTTCCTGCCAGTACCCGGCCAACTGTCATGGGAGGTAACTCTAGCCAACTGTCATCATTAGGATCATATCTGACAAAATATGGAAAATATTTATTTAATAAAAACATGAATTACAGTACATTACATATTTGTCTGTGATTTGTATAGGAAATACTGGGGATAGAAAAGCTATATCTACTCGTTTGCTCTACTGGGAAGTATCTCCCAGTGGGAGATATTTCCCAGTACGGAACAGTGCTCGGCCTTTTCCGTCAGTGGCGGGAACGCCAAATGACGTTCAGATTGTTTTACGGACGTCGTCGTCAGATTCCGCCACTAGGGAATAACGATTACGGAAATTAACGAAGAGTTCCGGTTCCACTTGTTTTGTTTGTATGACGTATCGTCGTCTTGGTTAAGGCGTGAATCATAAGAAATATTAATAAAATATTGTTTTAAATTATGTAATATATAGTTTAATAACCAGTGTTTTTGAGATACTGAAAATATCTCCCTCTGTAGAGAAATGGTCCCGATATAAGAACTCGTGCTCCGCACTCATTGTTTTTTATATTTTTTCTGCATATATTTTCCAGGTTGTGAGTATATAATAAATAGAATATTTGTTGGTTTGTCGTGAATATAGGATTTATATTCATCTCAAAGTGAGAAAACTCAAATATTTTCACTCGTGCTAAAGCATTCATGAAAATATAATTTTTCTCACTTCTCTATTCACTCAAAACAAACAAATATCCTCTATTTATCACATAACTCATGGTGTGGGAGTGGAATAACACCATTCTAAATTTGCCATATAAAACTAGTTATTTAAGTATACAAATAAGCTTAGTATGCGCTGTCAAAAAAATTGATAATGATTATGATCCAATTCCCACGGTTTATATCGGTTCCGCGTGTTAAAGCGACAAGCAAAATGCAATGAAAGTCGATATATGAGTTATGTGATAAATAGAATCTAGCATTCGTTCTCATTCATTATTAAATTTATTAAACTCATTAGCAACAAGAGGTCAATGACCTTGAAGCTCTGCTGATAGGTTTTTGATAGCTAGATCAGCATTCCTGTGAAGTTTCATGAAAATCCGTCAAGTAGATTCAGAGGAGTAGTCGCTACAAGTTTTCATCATATAACTCTATGTAAACAAAGATGGCCACTGGCGGCCATGTTTAATGTCAAATCAAAATAATTTTTGACAAGGATCAACAGCATGTCATACTGATCATTTTAGAGAAAGTCCCATATCAATATCACTTATAGTTTTCAAGAAGTAGTCGCTACAAACTTGTATTTTGAAAATCTATTTTAAGCCATGGATGCCATCTTGAATTTCCGGCCGACCTGAAATTTTGCTAGGATCAATTAGACATCAAGAGCAACATTCCTGTGAAGTTTCATGAAAATCCGTCAAGTAGTTACAGAGGAGTAGTCACTACAAGTTTTTACCAGACAACTCTATGTAAACAAAGATGGCCACTGACAGCCATGTTTAACATCGAATCAAAACGATTTTCGACAAGAATCAACACCATGTCATGCTGATCATTTTAGAAATAGTCCCATATCAATATCACTTATAGTTGTCAAGAAGTAGTCGCTACAAACTTGTTTTTTTGAAAATCTATTTTTAGCCGTGGCGGCCATCTTGAAATTCCGGCCGAACTGAAGTTTTGCTAGGATCAATAAGAAATCAAGAGCAACATTTTTGTGAAGTTTCATGAAAATCTGTCAAGTAGTTTCAGAGGAGTAGTTGCTACAAGTTTTCATTATACAACTCTATGTAAATAAAGATGGCCGCTGGCGGCCATGTTCAACGTCGCATCAAAATAATTTTCGACAAGGATCAACGTCATTCCATACTGATCATTTTAGAAAAAGTCCCATAGTAATATCACTTACAGTTTTCAAGAAATACTCGCTACAAACTTGTTTTTTGAAAATCTATTTTTAGCCGTGGCGGCCATCTTGAATTTCCGGCCGACCTGAAGTTTTGCTAAGATCAATTAGACATCAAGAGCAACATTCGTGTGAAGTTTCATGGAAATCTGTCGAGTAGTTTCAGAGGAGTAGTCGCTACAAATTTTTACTAAATAACTCTTATGTAAACAAAGATGGCCGCTGGCATCCATGTTTAACGTCGAATCAAAACGATTTTCGATATCATTTTGCCAACTCGTTTAATAAATTCAATAATGAATGAGTACTAATGCAAGATCCTCTATATCTCCACTGTATGTTAATAACAAACCATACCTATATGCAGAGTTGACAACATCATTGAATCCCTCACCTCCGAACACGAACAGTTTCCCTTTAAGACTTACGGAGGTTGTAAATCTTAACGGCTGGGGTAACGGGGCCACCAACGTCCACATGTTGTTGTGGGGGTCGTAACGCTCGACAGTTCTCAAGATTTCTGTACCATCCTGCCCACCTATAGCATATGCAAACCTGGAATAATTAAATACTCATTACTGATCACATAATATGGCTTATGGGAGCGTATTAACCAAATATAGGCTGAATTCAAATTTAGACCGGAGCAATACGGCGCTAACACCATATTTTGATTGATACATTTTTTCACCCTTTTGGAAATGGTACCCGGTTTACCCAGTCATTTGGGAAAATTCGCATTGCTTAAGCGGGAATTTTTCCCTATTAAACAAAAGCAATATTGTATTACTTAAAATACTTTGCAAACACGTTACATGTATTACATTCTCTTATATAGCATTGTCATTATCCTCAATTAAAAGAATATTATTGTTCCCCCTTTCTTTCTGTATAAACTGTTTATATACTCTAATAAAAATTAGATATTAATTTAACTAAATACTTATAAAAAAATAATAATTATTTTTTGTAATTTTTTTTTTGATGGGAAAAAAACATACTTTTTCCATTGGGAATAGGTACTGTTTTTCTGTACCACTTTATATAAGGGAAAAAAACACTGTTTTTATCACGAATTCGAACATTTTTTAAAATAGTAAAAACGTTACTGTTACAAAACATTATATTACATTACATTACTTTACTTAAAGTCCCTATCCCACCATCAACAGGCAAATTTACAACACATGTACACCGTGTTCTAAACCTACTGATGACAAGGATTATTATATATAACTTGCAACATTTTGAGAATCCAAAACTCTGTGGAACACAGTATAAACGGCTTTAACTAGCCAGACCAAACCCCAAAATCTAGAGCATCAAATTCATTTTACACAATATTTAATCACTGGTATGTTAAGAACATGTAAATAAACTTATACTTTTAATCGGCAACATATACATTATTATATGACTATGAACACCTGGAGCAAGTTTTTGATCAATGGTTTTCTTGTGTAATTTTTTCGTTTTCTGGCGGGTCAGTTTCTTCAATATTACATCACATAAAGTAACATTACATAACGTTACTGTTAACTTTATTATTATATTACATTACAATAACATTGCCTTACAATTCTTAACGTTACAATTACACAACACTACATATAACCTATTACGCTACATTACGTTACATAATGTTAATTTATGATCCAGTATATAATTAATAGTGTGACGATCACTGTCAATCTATCTAATAGTGTAACCGTGTGTACAGACAACATTACATAACATTACATTACCTAATGTTCCATTATGCTGGAGTTACATTAAACAATCAATAGGTTAGGTTACGTAAACGTTACATTTGAATAATGTATCCATTATGTTAGATTAAGTAAAGTTACATTACATAATGTAGCCATAACACATTACATTACATAGCATTTCCATTACGTTAGATTACTAATGTTACAATTACATAATGATCCATTACACGTTAACATTACATAATGTTCCATTACGTTAGATTAATTATGTTCCATTACAGGTTACATTACAATAACATTCCATTACGGTTAGATTACTAATTGTTACATTACATAATGTTCCATTACACGTTACGTTACATAACATATCCATTACGTAATAGATTAATTATGTTACATTACATAATGTTCCATTACACGTTACATTACATAATGTTCCATTACGTTAGATTAATTATGTTCCATTATCACGTTACATTACATAATGTACAATAACGTATAGATTAATTTATGTTTACATTACATAATGTTCCATTACACGTTTAACATTAGATAATGTTCCATTACGTTAGATTAATTTATGTTCCATTACACGTTACATTAACATAACATT
>JAWPHD010022781.1:0-24061 GCA_037043455.1 Cyrtodaria siliqua | reverse complement strand
TGTGTAAGACCTGAATATATATGTGTAAGAAGTGAATATATATGTGTAAGAACTGAATATATATGCGTAAGAACTGAATATATAAATGTAAGAATTGAATATATATGTGTAAGAACTGAATATATATGTGTAAGAACTGAATATATATGCGTAAAAACTGAATATATATGCATAAGAACTGAATATATATGCGTAAGAACTGAATATATATGTGTATGAACTGAATATATATGCGTTAGAACTGAATATATATGCGTAAGAACTGAATATATAAGTGTAAGAACTGAATATATATGTGTAAGAACTGAATATATATGTGTAAGAACTGAGTATATATGCGTAAGAACTGAATATATATGCGTAAGAACTGAATATATATGCATAAGAAATGAATATATATGCATAAGAACTGAATATATGTGTAAGAACTGAATATATATGTGTAAGAACTGAATATATATCTGTAAGAACTGAATATATATGTGTAAGACCTGAATATATATGCCTAAGAACTGAACATATATGCGTAAGAACTATATATATATGCGTAAGAAGTGAATATATGTGTAAGAACTGAAGAACTGTATATATTAGAGTAAGAACTGAATATATATGTGTAAGAACTGATTATATATGTGTAAGAACTGAATATGTATGCGTAAGAACTGAATATATAAGTGTAAGAAGTGAATATATATGTGTAAGAACTGAATATATATGTGTATGAACTAAATATATATGTGTAAGAACTGAACATATATGCGTAAGATTTGAATATATAAGCGTAAGAAGTGAATATATATGTGTAAGAACTTAATATATATGTGTAAGAGCTAAATATATATGCATAACAACTGAACATATATGCGTAAGAACTATATATATATGCGTAAGAAGTGAATATATGTGTGTAAGAACTGAATATATATGTGTAAGAACTGAATATATATGCTTAAGAACTGAATATATATGCGTAAGAACTGAATATATATGTGTAAGAACTGAATATATATGTGTAAGAACTGAATATATATGCGTAAGAACTGAATATATATGTGTAAGAACTGAATATATATGCGTAAGAACTGAATATATATGTGTCAGAACTGAATATATATGCATAATAACTGAACATATATGCGTAAGAAGTGAATATATATGCGTAAGAAGTGAATATATATGTTTAAGAATTGAATATATATGTGTAAGAACTGAATATATATGTGTAAGAACTGAATATATATGCGTAAGAACTGAATATATAAATGTAAGAATTGAATATATATGTGTAAGAACTGAATATATATGTGTAAGAACTGAATATATATGCGTAAGAACTGAATATATATGCATAAGAACTGAATATATATGCGTAAGAACTGAATATATATGTGTAAGAACTGAATATATATGCGTAAGAACTGAATATATATGCGTAAGAACTGAATATATAAGTGTAAGAACTGAATATATATGTGTAAGAACTGAATATATATGTGTAAGAACTGAGTATATATGCGTAAGAACTGAATATATATGCGTAAGAACTGAATATATATGCATAAGAACGGAATATATATGCATAAGAACTGAATATATATGTGTAAGAACTGAATATATATGTGTAAGAACTGAATATATATGTGTAAGAACTGAATATATATGTGTAAGAACTGAATATATATGCCTAAGAACTGAACATATATGCGTAAGAACTATATATATATGCGTAAGAAGTGAATATATGTGTAAGAACTAAATATATATGTGTAACAACTGATGATATATGTGTAATAACTGAACATATATGCATAAGAACTGAATATATATGCGTAAGAAGTAAATATATATGTGTAAGAACTGAATATATATGTGTAAGAACTGAATATATATGCATAAGAACTGAAAATATATGTGTAAGAACTGAATATATATGTGTAACAACTGAATATATATGTGTAAGAACTGAACATATATGCGTAAGAACTGAATATATATGCGTAAGAAGTGAATATATATGTGTAAGAACTGAATATATATGTGTATGAACTGAATATATATGTGTAAGAACTGAACATATATGCGTAATATTTGAATATATAAGCGTAAGAAGTGAATATATATGTGTAAGAACTTAATATATATGTGTAAGAGCTAAATATATATGCATAACAACTGAACATATATGCGTAAGAACTATATATATATGCGTAAGAAGTGAATATATGTGTGTAAGAACTGAATATATATGTGTAAGAACTGAATATATATGCGTAAGAACTGAATATATATGTGTAAGAACTGAATATATATGCGTAAGAACTGAATATATATGTGTAAGAACTAAATATATATGCGTAAGAACTGAATATATATGCGTAAGAAGTGAATATATATGTGTAAGAACTTAATATATATGTGTAAGAACTGAATATATATGTGTAAGAACTGAATATATATGCGTAAGAACTGAATATATATGTGTAAGAACTGAATATATATGCATAATAACTGAACATATATGCGTAAAAAGTGAATATATATGCATAAGAAGTGAATATATATGTTTAAGAATTGAATATATATGTGTAAGAACTGAATATATATGTGTAAGAAATGAATATATATGCGTAAGAACTGAATATATAAATGTAAGAATTGAATATATATGTGTAAGAACTGAATATATATGTGTAAGAACTGAATATATATGCGTAAGAACTGAATATATATGCATAAGAACTGAATAGATATGCGTAAGAACTGAATAAATATGTGTAAGAACTGAATATATATGCGTAAGAACTGAATATATATGCGTAAGAACTGAATATATAAGTGTAAGAACTGAATATATATGTGTAAGAACTGAATATATATGTGTAAGAACTGAGTATATATGCGTAAGAACTGAATATATATGCGTAAGAACTGAATATATAAGTGTAAGAACTGAATATATATGTGTAAGAACTGAATATATATGCGTAAGAACTGAATATATATTTGTAAAAACTGAATATATATGTGTAAGAACTGAATATATAAGTGTAAGAACTGAATATATATGCATAAGAACTGAACATATATGCGTAAGAACTATATATATATGCTTAAGAAGTGAATATATGTGTGTAAGAACTGAATATATATGTGTAAGAACTGAATATATATGCTTAAGAACTGAATATATATGCGTAAGAACTGAATATATATGTGTAAGAACTGAATATATATGCGTAAGAACTGAATATATATGTGTAAGAACTAAATATGTATGCGTAAGAACTGAATATATATGCGTAAGAAGTGAATATATATGTGTAAGAACTGAATATATATGTGTAAGAACTGAATATATATGTGTAAGAACTGAATATATATGCGTAAGAACTGAATATATATGTGTAAGAACTGAATATATATGCATAATAACTGAACATATATGCGTAAGAACTGAATATATATGCGTAAGAAGTGAATATATATGTGTAAGACCTGAATATATATGTGTAAGAAGTGAATATATATGTGTAAGAACTGAATATATATGCGTAAGAACTGAATATATAAATGTAAGAATTGAATATATATGTGTAAGAACTGAATATATATGTGTAAGAACTGAATATATATGCGTAAAAACTGAATATATATGCATAAGAACTGAATATATATGCGTAAGAACTGAATATATAAGTGTATGAACTGAATATATATGCGTTAGAACTGAATATATATGCGTAAGAACTGAATATATAAGTGTAAGAACTGAATATATATGTGTAAGAACTGAATATATATGTGTAAGAACTGAGTATATATGCGTAAGAACTGAATATATATGCGTAAGAACTGAATATATATGCATAAGAAATGAATATATATGCATAAGAACTGAATATATGTGTAAGAACTGAATATATATGTGTAAGAACTGAATATATATCTGTAAGAACTGAATATATATGTGTAAGACCTGAATATATATGCCTAAGAACTGAACATATATGCGTAAGAACTATATATATATGCGTAAGAAGTGAATATATGTGTAAGAACTGAAGAACTGTATATATTAGAGTAAGAACTGAATATATATGTGTAAGAACTGATTATATATGTGTAAGAACTGAATATGTATGCGTAAGAACTGAATATATAAGTGTAAGAACTGAATATATATGTTTAAGAACTGATTATATGTGCGTAAGAACTGAATATATATGCATAATAGCTGAATATACATGCGTAAGAACAGAATATATATGCGTAAGAACTGAATATATATGTGTAAGAACTGAATATATATGCGTAAGAACTGAATATATAAGTGTAAGAACTGAATATATAAGTGTAAGAAGTGAATATATATGTGTAAGAACTGAATATATGTTTAAGAACTGAATATATATGCGTAAGAAGTGAATATATATGTAAGAACTGAATATATATGTGTAAGAACTGAATAAATATGTGTAAGAACTGAATATATATGTTTTAGAACTGAATATATATACATAAGAACTGAACATATATGCGTAAGAACTGAATATATATGCGTAAGAAGTGAATATATATGTGTAAGAATTGAATATATATGTGTAAGAACTGAATATATATGTGTAAGAACTGAATATATAAGCATAAGAACTGAATATATATGTGTAAGAACTGAATATATTCGCATTAGAACAGAACATATATGCGTAAGAACTGAATATGTATGCGTAAGAAGTCAATATATATGTGTAAGACCTGAATATATATGTGTAAGAAGTGAATATATATGTGTAAATACTGAATATATATGCGTAAGAACTGAATATATAAGTGTAAGAACTGAATATATAGGTGTAAGAACTGAATATATGTTCGTAAGAACTGAATATATATGCATAATAGCTGAATATACATGCGTAAGAACAGAATATATATGCGTAAGAACTGAATATATATGTGTAAGAACTGAATATATATGCGTAAGAACTGAATATATAAGTGTAAGAACTGAATATATAAGTGTAAAAACTGAATATATATGTGTAAGAACTGAATATATATGCGTAAGAACTGAATATATAAATGTAAGAATTGAATATATATGTGTAAGAACTGAATATATATGTGTAAGAACTGAATATATAAGCATAAGAACTGAATATATATGTGTAAGAACTGAATATATTCGCATTAGAACAGAACATATATGCGTAAGAACTGAATATGTATGCGTAAGAAGTCAATATATATGTGTAAGACCTGAATATATATGTGTAAGAAGTGAATATATATGTGTAAATACTGAATATATATGCGTAAGAACTGAATATATAAGTGTAAGAACTGAATATATAGGTGTAAGAACTGAATATATGTTCGTAAGAACTGAATATATATGCATAATAGCTGAATATACATGCGTAAGAACAGAATATATATGCGTAAGAACTGAATATATATGTGTAAGAACTGAATATATATGCGTAAGAACTGAATATATAAGTGTAAGAACTGAATATATAAGTGTAAAAACTGAATATATATGTGTAAGAACTGAATATATATGTGTAAGAACTGAATATATATGCGTAAGAACTGAATATATATGCATAAGAGCTAAATATATATGCGTAAGAACTAAATATATATGTATTAGAATTGAATATATATGCGTAAGAACTGAATATATATTCGTTAGAACTGAATATATATGCGTAAGAACTGAATATATATACATAAGAACTGAACATATATGCGTAAGAATTGAATATATAAGCGTAAGAAGTGAATATGTATGTGTAAGAAGTGAATAAATATGTGTAAGAACTGAATATATATGTGTTAGAACTGAATATATAAGTGTAAGAACTGAATATATATGTGTAAGAACTGAATATATATGCGTAAGAACTGAATATATATGCATAATAACTGAATATATATGCGTAAGAACTGATTATATATGCGTAAGAACTGAATATATATGCGTAAGAAGTGAATATATATGCATAAGAGCTGAATATATATGCGTAAGAACTAAATATATATGTGTTAGAACTGAATATATATGCGTAAGAACTGAATATATATTCGTTAGAACTGAATATATATGCGTAAGAACCGAATATATATACATAAGAACTGAACATATATGCGTAAGAACTGAATATATAAGCGTAAGAACTGAATATATATGTGTAAGAACTGAATATATATGCGTAAGAACTGAATATATATACATAAGAACTGAACATATATGCGTTAGAACTGAATATATATGCGTAAGAAGTGAATATATATGTAAGAAGTGAATATATATGTGTAAGAACTGAATATATATGTGTAAGAACTGAATATATATGTGTAAGAACTGAATATATATGTTTAAGAACTGAATATATATGCGTAAGAAGTGAATATATATGTGTAACAACTGAATATATATGTGTGTAAGAACTGAATATATATGTGTAAGAACTGAATATATATGTGTAAGACCTGAATATATATGCGTAAAAACTGAATATATATGCGTAAGAACTTACTATATATGTGTCAGAACTGAATATATATGCACATAAGAACTGAACATATATGCATAAGAACTGAATATATATGCGTAAGAACTGAATATATATGCATAAGAACTGAATATATATGTGTAAGAACTGAATATATATGTGTAAGAACTGAATATATATGTGTAAGAACTGAATATATATGTGTAAGAACTGAATATATACGCTTAAGAACTGAATATATATGCGTAAGAACTGAATATATATGTGTAAGAACTGAATATATATGCGTAAGAACTGAATATATATGTGTAAGAACTAAATATATATACGTAAGAACTGAATATATATGTGTAAGAACTGAAAATATATGCGTAAGAACTGAATATATATGCGTAAGAACTGAATATATAAGTGTAAGAACTGAATATATATGTGTAAGAACTGAATATATATGCGTAAGAACTGAATATATATGTGTTAGAACTGAATATATGTACATAAGAACTGAACATATATGCGTAAGAACTCAATATATATGCGTAAGAACTGAATATATATGTGTAAGTACTGAATATATATGCCTAAGAACTGAATATATACAGTATGTGTAAGAACTAAATATATATGTGTAAGAAGTGAATATATATGTGTAAGAACTGAATATATATGCGTAAGAACTGAATATATATGAGTAAGAACTGAATATATATGTTTTAAGAACAGAATATATAAGCATAAGAACTGAATATATATGTGTAAGAACTGAATATATATGCATAAGAACAGAACATATATGCGTAAGAACTGAATATATATGCGTAAGAAGTGAATATATATGTGTAAGAATGAATATATATGTGTAAGAAGTGAATATATATGTGTAAGAACTGAATATATATGCGTAAGAACTGAATATATAAGTGTAAGAACTTAATATATATGTGTAAGAACTGAATATATGTGCGTAAGAACTGAATATATATGCATAATAGCTGAATATACATGCGTAAGAACAGAATATGTATGCGTAAGAACTGAATATATATGTGTAAGAACAGAATATATATGCGTAAGAACTGAATATATAAGTGTAAGAACTGAATATATAAGTGTAAGAACTGAATATATATGTGTAAGAACTGAATATATATGAGTAAGAACTGAATATATATGTGTAAGAACTGAATATATAAGCATAAGAACTAAATATATATGTGTAAGAACTGAATATATATGCATAAGAACTGAACATATATGCGTAAGAATTGAATATATAAGCGTAAGAAGTGAATATATATGTGTAAGAACTGAATATATATGCGTAAGAACTGAAATATATACATAAGAACTGAACATATATGCGTAAGAACTGATTATATATGCGTAAGAAGTGAATATATGTAAGAACTGAATATATATGTGTAAGAACTGAATATATATGTGTAAGAACTGTATATATATGCGTAAGAAGTGAATATATATGTGTAAGAACTGAATATATATGCATAAGAACTGAACATATATGCGTAAGAACTGAATATATATGCGTAAGAACTGAATAAATATGTGTAAGAACTGAATATATATGTGTAAGAACTGAATATATATGCGTTAGAACTAAATATATAAGTGTAAGAGATGAATATATATGTGTAAGAACTGAATATGTATGCGTTAGAACTGAATATATATGTGTAAGAACTGAATATATATGCGTAAGAACTGAATATATATATGTAAGAACTGATATATATGTGTAAGAACTGAATATATATGTGTAAGAACTGAATATATATGCGTAAGAACTGAATATATATTCGTAAGAACTGAATATATATGCGTAAGAACTGAATATATATGTGTAAGAACTGAATATATATGTGTAAGAACTGAATATATATGTGTAAGAACTGAATATATATGTGTAAGAACTTAATATATATGTGTAAGAACTGAATATATATGCATAAGAACTGAACATATATGCGTAAAAACTATATATATATGCGTAAGAAGTGAATACATGTGTGTAAGAACTGAATATATATGTGTAAGAACTGAATATATATGCTTAAGAACTGAATATATATGCGTAAGAACTGAATATATATGTGTAAGAACTGAATATATATGCGTAAGAACTGAATATATATGTGTAAGAACTAAATATATATGCGTAAGAACTGAATATATATGCGTAAGAAGTGAATATATATGTGTAAGAACTGAATATATATGTGTAAGAACTGAATATATATGTGTAAGAACTGAATATATATGCGTAAGAACTGAATATATATGTGTAAGAACTGAATATATATGCATAATAACTGAACATATATGCGTAAGAACTGAATATATATGCGTAAGAAGTGAATATATATGTTTAAGAATTGAATATATATGTGTAAGAACTGAATATATATGTGTAAGAACTGAATATATATGCGTAATAACTGAATATATAAATGTAAGAATTGAATATATATGTGTAAGAACTGAATATATATGTGTAAGAACTGAATATATATGCGTAAGAACTGAATATATAAGTGTAAGAACTGAATATATAAGTGTAAGAACTGAATATATATGTGTAAGAACTGAATATATATGAGTAAGAACTGAATATATATGTGTAAGAACTGAATATATAAGCATAAGAACTGAATATATATGTGTAAGAACTGAACATATATGCGTAAGAATTGAACATATAAGCGTAAGAAGTGAATATATATGTGTAAGAACTGAATATATATGCGTAAGAACTGAAATATATACATAAGAACTGAACATATATGCGTAAGAACTGATTATATATGCTTAAGAAGTGAATATATGTAAGAACTGAATATATATGTGTAAGAACTGAATATATATGTGTAAGAACTGAATATATATGCGTAAGAAGTGAATATATATGTGTAAGAACTGAATATATAAGCGTAAGTACTGAATATATATGTGTAAGAACTGAATATATATGTGTAAGACCTGAATATATATGCGTAAGAACTGAATATATATGCGTAAGAACTGAATATATATGTGTAAGAACTGAATATATATGCATAAGAACTGAACATATATGCGTAAGAACTGAATATATATGCGTAAGAACTGAATATATATGTGTAAGAACTGAATATATATGTGTAAGAACTGAATATATATGCGTTAGAACTGAATATATAAGTGTAAGAACTGAATATATATGTGTAAGAACTGAATATGTATGCGTTAGAACTGAATATATATGTGTAAGAACTGAATATATATGCTTAAGAACTGAATATATATATGTAAGAACTGATATATATGTGTAAGAACTGAATATATATGTGTAAGAACTGAATATATATGCGTAAGAACTGAATATATATTCGTAAGAACTGAATATATATGCGTAAGAACTGAATATATATGTGTAAGAACTGAATATATATGTGTAAGAACTGAATATATATGTGTAAGAACTGAATATATATGTGTAAGAACTTAATATATATGTGTAAGAACTGAATATATATGCATAAGAACTGAACATATATGCGTAAAAACTATATATATATATGCGTAAGAACTGAATATATATGTGTAAGAACTGAATTTATATGCTTAAGAACTGAATATATATGCGTAAGAACTGAATATATATGTGTAAGAACTGAATATATATGCGTAAGAACTGAATATATATGTGTAAGAACTAAATATAGATGCGTAAGAACTGAATATATATGCGTTAGAAGTGAATATATATGTGTAAGAACTGAATATATATGTGTAAGAACTGAATATATATGTGTAAGAACTGAATATATATGCGTAAGAACTGAATATATATGCGTAAGAACTGAATATATATGTGTAAGAACTAAATATATATGCGTAAGAACTGAATATATATGCGTAAGAAGTGAATATATATGTGTAAGAACTGAATATATATGTGTAAGAACTGAATATATATGTGTAAGAACTGAATATATATGCGTAAGAACTGAATATATATGTGTAAGAACTGAATATATATGCACAATAACTGAACATATATGCGTAAGAAGTGAATATATGCGTAAGAAGTGAATATATATGTTTAAGAAGTGAATATATGTGTAAGAACTGAAAATATATGTGTAACAACTGAATATATATGTGTAAGAACTGAATGTATATGCGTAATAACTGAATATATATGTGTTAGAACTGAATATATATGCATAATAACTGAACATATATGCGTAAGAAGTGAATATATATGCGTAAGAAGTGAATATATATGTTTAAGAATTGAATATATATGTGTAAGAACTGAATATATATGTGTAAGAACTGAATATATATGCGTAATAACTGAATATATAAATGTAAGAATTGAATATATATGTGTAAGAACTGAATATATATGTGTAAGAACTGAATATATATGCGTAAGAACTGAATATATATGCATAAGAACTGAATATATATGCGTAAGAACTGAATATATATGTGTAAGAACTGAATATATATGCGTAAGAACTGAATATATATGCGTAAGAACTGAATATATAAGTGTAAGAACTGAATATATATGTGTAAGAACTGAATATATATATGTAAGAACTGAGTATATATGCGTAAGAACTGAATATATATGCGTAAGAACTGAATATATATGCATAAGAACTGAATATATATGCATAAGAACTGAATATATGTGTAAGAACTGAATATATATGTGTAAGAACTGAATATATATGTGTAAGAACTGAATATATATGTGTAAGAACTGAATATATATGCCTAAGAACTGAACATATATGCGTAAGAACTATATATATATGCGTAAGAAGTGAATATATGTGTAAGAACTGAATATAATATGTGTAACAACTGAATATATATGTGTAAGAACTGAACATATATGCGTAAGAACTGAATATATATGCGTAAGAAGTGAATATATATGTGTAAGAACTGAATATATATGTGTAAGAACTGAATATATATGCATAAGAACTGAATATATATGTGTAAGAACCTAATATATATGCATAAGAACTGAACATATATGCGTAAGAACTGAATATATTTGCGTAAGAACTGAATATATAAGTGTAAGAACTGAATATATAAGTGTAAGAACTGAATATATATGTGTAAGAACTAAATATATATGCGTAAGAACTGAATATATATGTGTAAGAACTGAATATGTATGCGTAAGAACTGAATATATATGTGTAAGAACTGAATATATATGTGTAAGAACTGAATATATATGCGTAAGAACTGAATATATATTCGTCAGAACTGAATATATATGCGTAAGAACTGAATATATATGCATAAGAACTGAATATATATGTGTAAGAACTATATATATATGCGTAAGAAGTGAATATATGTGTAAGAACTGAATATATATGTGTAACAACTGAATATATATGTGTAAGAACTGAACATATATGCGTTAGTACTGAATATATATGCGTAAGAAGTGAATATATATGCGTAAGAACTGAATATATATTCGTAAGAACTGAAAATATATGCGTAAGAACTGAATATATATGTGTAAGAACTGAATATATATGTGTGAGAACTGAATATATATGTGTAAGAACTGAATAATATGTGTAAGAACTTAATATATATGTGTAAGAGCTGAATATATATGCATAACAACTGAACATATATGCGTAAGAACTATATATATATGCGTAAGAAGTGAATATATGTGTGTAAGAACTGAATGTGTAAGAACTGAATATATATGCTTAAGAACTGAATATATATGCGTAAGAACTGAATATATATGTGTAAGAACTGAATATATATGCGTAAGAACTGAATATATATGTGTAAGAACTAAATATATATGCGTAAGAACTGAATATATATGCGTAAGAAGTGAATATATATGTGTAAGAACTGAATATATATGTGTAAGAACTGAATATATGTGTAAGAACTGAATATATATGCGTAAGAACTGAATATATATGCATAAGAACTGAATATATATGCATAAGAACTGAATATATGTGTAAGGACTGAATATATATGTGTAAGAACTGAATATATATGTGTAAGAACTGAATATATATGTGTAAGAACTGAATATATATGCCTAAGAACTGAACATATATGCGTAAGAACTATATATATATGCGTAAGAAGTGAATATATGTGTGTAAGAACTGAATATATATGTGTAAGAACTGAATATATATGCGTAAGAACTGAATATATATTCGTAAGAACTGAATATATATGCGTAAGAACTGAATATATATGCTTAAGAACTGAATATATATGTGTAAGAACTATATATATATGCGTAAGAAGTGAATATATGTGTAAGAACTGAATATATATGTGTAACAACTGAATATATATGTGTAAGAACTGAACATATATGCGTTAGTACTGAATATATATGCGTAAGAAGTGAATATATATGCGTAAGAACTGAATATATATTCGTAAGAACTGAAAATATATGCGTAAGAACTGAATATATATGTGTAAGAACTGAATATATATGTGTGAGAACTGAATATATATGTGTAAGAACTGAATATATATGTGTAAGAACTTAATATATATGTGTAAGAGCTGAATATATATGCATAACAACTGAACATATATGCGTAAGAACTATATATATATGCGTAAGAAGTGAATATATGTGTGTAAGAACTGAATATATATGTGTAAGAACTGAATATATATGCTTAAGAACTGAATATATATGCGTAAGAACTGAATATATATGTGTAAGAACTGAATATATATGCGTAAGAACTGAATATATATGTGTAAGAACTAAATATATATGCGTAAGAACTGAATATATATGCGTAAGAAGTGAATATATATGTGTAAGAACTGAATATATATGTGTAAGAACTGAATATATGTGTAAGAACTGAATATATATGCGTAAGAACTGAATATATATGCATAAGAACTGAATATATATGCATAAGAACTGAATATATGTGTAAGAACTGAATATATATGTGTAAGAACTGAATATATATGTGTAAGAACTGAATATATATGTGTAAGAACTGAATATATATGCCTAAGAAATGAACATATATGCGTAAGAACTATATATATATGCGTAAGAAGTAAATATATGTGTAAGAACTGAATATAATATGTGTAACAACTGAATATATATGTGTAAGAACTGAACATATATGCGTAAGAACTGAATATATATGCGTAAGAAGTGAATATATATGTGTAAGAACTGAATATATATGTGTAAGAACTGAATATATATGCATAAGAACTGAATATATATGTGTAAGAACCTAATATATATGCATAAGAACTGAACATATATGCGTAAGAACTGAATATATATGCGTAAGAACTGAATATATAAGTGTAAGAACTGAATATATAAGTGTAAGAACTGAATATATATGTGTAAGAACTGAATATATATGCGTAAGAACTGAATATATATGTGTAAAAACTGAATATATATGTGTGAGAACTGAATATATATGTGTAAGAACTGAATATATATGCGTAAGAACTGAATATATATTCGTAAGA
Organism: Cyrtodaria siliqua; assembly: GCA_037043455.1. Lineage (NCBI taxonomy): Eukaryota > Metazoa > Mollusca > Bivalvia > Adapedonta > Hiatellidae > Cyrtodaria > Cyrtodaria siliqua. Next base: position 9,968 of record JAWPHD010022781.1, on the reverse strand, counting down.
ACTGAATATATATGCGTAAGAACTGAATATATATGCATAAGAACTGAATATATATGTGTAAGAACTATATATATATGCGTAAGAAGTGAATATATGTGTAAGAACTGAATATATATGTGTAACAACTCAATATATATGTGTAAGAACTGAATATATATGCGTTAGTACTGAATATATATGCGTAAGAAGTGAATATATATGCGTAAGAACTGAATATATATTCGTAAGAACTGAAAATATATGCGTAAGAACTGAATATATATGTGTAAGAACTGAATATATATGTGTGAGAACTGAATATATATGTGTAAGAACTGAATATATATGTGTAAGAACTTAATATATATGTGTAAGAGCTGAATATATATGCATAACAACTGAACATATATGCGTAAGAACTATATATATATGCGTAAGAAGTGAATATATATGTGTAAGAACTAAATATATATGTGTAAGAACTGAATATATATGCGTAAGAAGTGAATATATATGTGTAAGAACTGAATATATATGTGTAAGAACTGAATATATATGCGTAAGAACTGAATATATATGTGTAAGAACTGAATATATATGCATAATAACTGAACATATATGCGTAATAAGTGAATATATATGCGTAAGAAGTGAATATATATGTTTAAGAATTGAATATATATGTGTAAGAACTGAATATATATGTGTAAGAACTGAATATATATGCGTAAGAACTGAATATATAAATGTAAGAATTGACTATATCTGTGTAAGACCTGAATATATATGTGTAAGAACTGAATATATATGCGTAAGAACTGAATATATATGCATAAGAACTGAATATATATGTGTAAGAACTGAATATATATGCGTAAGAACTGAATATATATGCGTAAGAACTGAATATATAAGTGTAAGAACTGAATATATATGTGTAAGAACTGAATATATATGTGTAAGAACTGAGTATATATGCGTAAGAACTGAATATATATGCCTAAGAACTGAACATATATGCGTAAGAACTATATATATATGCGTAAGAAGTGAATATATGTGTAAGAACTGAATATATATGTGTAACAACTGATGATATATGTGTAAGAACTGAACATATATGCATAAGAACTGAATATATATGCGTAAGAAGTGAATATATATGTGTAAGAACTGAATATATATGTGTAAGAACTGAATATATATGCATAAGAACTGAAAATATATATGTAAGAACTGAATATATATGTGTAACAACTGAATATATATGTGTAAGAACTGAACATATATGCGTAAGAACTGAATATATATGCGTAAGTAGTGAATATATATGTGTAAGAACTGAATATATATGTGTAAGAACTGAATATATATGTGTAAGAACTGAACATATATGCGTAAGATTTGAATATATAAGCGTAAGAAGTGAATATATATGTGTAAGAACTTAATATATATGTGTAAGAGCTGAATATATATGCATAACAACTGAACATATATGCGTAAGAAGTATATATATATGCGTAAGAAGTGAATATATGTGTGTAAGAACTGAATATATATGTGTAAGAACTGAATATATATGCTTAAGAACTGAATATATATGCGTAAGAACTGAATATATATGTGTAAGAACTGAATATATATGCGTAAGAACTGAATATATATGTGTAAGAACTAAATATATATGCGTAAGAACTGAATATATATGTTTAAGAAGTGAATATATATGTGTAAGAACTGAATATATATGTGTAAGAACTGAATATATATGTGTAAAAACTGAATATATATGCGTAAGAACTGAATATATATGTGTAAGAACTGAATATATATGCATAATAACTGAACATATATGCGTAAGAAGTGAATATATATGCGTAAGAAGTGAATATATATGTTTAAGAATTGAATATATATGTGTAAGAACTGAATATATATGTGTAAGAAATGAATATATATGCGTAAGAACTGAATATATAAATGTAAGAATTGAATATATATGTGTAAGAACTGAATATATATGTGTAAGAACTGAATATATATGCGTAAAAACTGAATATATATGCATAAGAACTGAATATATATGCGTAAGAACTGAATATATATGTGTAAGAACTGAATATATATGCGTAAGAACTGAATATATATGCGTAAGAACTGAATATATAAGTGTAAGAACTGAATATATATGTGTAAGAACTGAATATATATGTGTAAGAACTGAGTATATATGCGTCAGAACTGAATATATATGCGTAATAACTGAATATATATGCATAAGAACGGAATATATATGTGTAAGAACTGAATATATATGTGTAAGAACTGAACATATATGCGTAAGATTTGAATATATAAGCGTAAGAAGTGAATATATATGTGTAAGAACTTAATATATATGTGTAAGAGCTGAATATATATGCATAACAACTGAACATATATGCGTAAGAAGTATATATATATGCGTAAGAAGTGAATATATGTGTGTAAGAACTGAATATATATGTGTAAGAACTGAATATATATGCTTAAGAACTGAATATATATGCGTAAGAACTGAATATATATGTGTAAGAACTGAATATATATGCGTAAGAACTGAATATATATGTGTAAGAACTAAATATATATGCGTAAGAACTGAATATATATGTTTAAGAAGTGAATATATATGTGTAAGAACTGAATATATATGTGTAAGAACTGAATATATATGTGTAAGAACTGAATATATATGCGTAAGAACTGAATATATATGTGTAAGAACTGAATATATATGCATAATAACTGAACATATATGCGTAAGGACTGAATATATATGCGTAAGAAGTGAATATATATGTTTAAGAATTGAATATATATGTGTAAGAACTGAATATATATGTGTAAGAAATGAATATATATGCGTAAGAACTGAATATATAAATGTAAGAATTGAATATATATGTGTAAGAACTGAATATATATGTGTAAGAACTGAATATATATGCGTAAAAACTGAATATATATGCATAAGAACTGAATATATATGCGTAAGAACTGAATATATATGTGTAAGAACTGAATATATATGCGTAAGAACTGAATATATATGCGTAAGAACTGAATATATAAGTGTAAGAACTGAATATATATGTGTAAGAACTGAATATATATGTGTAAGAACTGAGTATATATGCGTAAGAACTGAATATATATGCGTAATAACTGAATATATATGCATAAGAACGGAATACATATGCATAAGAACTGAATATATATGTGTAAGAACTGAATATATATGTGTAAGAACTGAATATATATGTGTAAGAACTGAATATATATGTGTAAGAACTGAATATATATGCCTAAGAACTGAACATATATGCGTAAGAACTATATATATATGCGTAAGAAGTGAATATATGTGTAAGAACTGAATATATATGTGTAACAACTGAATATATATGTGTAAGAACTGAACATATATGCATAAGAACTGAATATATATGCGTAAGAAGTGAATATGTATGTGTAAGAACTGAATATATATGTGTATGAACTGAATATATATGCATAAGAACTGAATATATATGCGTAAGAACTGAATATATATGTGTAAGAACTGAATATATATGCGTAAGAACTGAATATATATGCGGAAGAACTGAATATATAAGTGTAAGAACTGAATATATATGTGTAAGAAGTGAATATATATGTGTAAGAACTGAGTATATATGCGTAAGAACTGAATATATATGCGTAATAACTGAATATATATGCATAAGAACGGAATACATATGCATAAGAACTGAATATATATGTGTAAGAACTGAATATATTTGTGTAAGAACTGAATATATATGTGTAAGAACTGAATATATATGTGTAAGAACTGAATATATATGCCTAAGAACTGAACATATATGCGTAAGAACTATATATATATGCGTAAGAAGTGAATATATGTGTAAGAACTGAATATATATGTGTAACAACTGAATATATATGTGTAAGAACTGAACATATATGCATAAGAACTGAATATATATGCGTAAGAAGTGAATATGTATGTGTAAGAACTGAATATATATGTGTATGAACTGAATATATATGCATAAGAACTGAAAATATATGTGTAAGAACTGAGTATATATGTGTAACAACTGAATATATATGTGTAAGAACTGAACATATATGCGTAAGAACTGAATATATATGCGTAAGAAGGGAATATATATGTGTAAGAACTGAATATATATGTGTAAGAACTGAATATATATGTGTAAGAACTGAACATATATGCGTAAGATTTGAATATATAAGCGTAAGAAGTGAATATATATGTGTAAGAACTGAATATATATGCGTAAGAACTGAAATATATACATAAGAACTGAACATATATGCGTAAGAACTGATTACAGTCTACTCTCAGTAACTCAAACTCGCTTATTTCGAATTTCCGCTAAAGTCGATTTTTTCACGGTCCCAATTTTATTCCTTCTATTTCTATGCAATTTGACTTCTTTTAAGTCGAATTTCGATAATTCGAATTATCGGATAATTCGAATTATTTTTCTGGTCCCAGACACGAATATATACATTAATTTAGTCTCGCTAATTCGAAGTTCAATTAAAGTGCAAAATGCAAGTTTGATCAAACACAAGCCGGCGTCGAAGGTTGATTGTGAAGCAAACAAAAGGTGATAATTGCTGAGATGATTTGAACTGTAACAAATAAAACAATTATAATAATTATACTAATTTGACATGGACCAAAAGTATAACTAATTAATTAATGAGTGGCAGTTGTCAATGTTCTGTTTTTTTGCTATCAAATTCGAATGTTTAATGTAAGAGAGTAGATAGTGAAAACACCGAAAGAACATAGACTTATAGACCTTAATATTGTAAATTGTTTCGTTTAGATATGATTTCTTATAATCGATATACTGTCTGTGTAAATCTAAACGACTATTTATAGAAATGCATTTGTGACAATTTTGAAAACATTGTTTCATTGTATATATGCCTTTCTCTGTTTTTAATAAATTATGAAATCATAAATATTTTGCTGATTTATTTCATTACCAAAACGTTTTCTTATACTGCTTTAGCATGAAATGGCCGAATATACAAACTGACAAAACGAAAATAGAATGCTACAGAGAGGAGTGTGTCTCAAATTTGATCGTGATAATAAGTGAAAGTAATTAATGTAATTGCATCTTCCTATTGGATGTGAATTATAACTGTAAATAAACATATTCATAAACATATATGAAGAAAGAAATCATTTATTTCATTAACATCGGCAAATATCGGCAATATATACACGTATATGCATCGTGTAAAACCGGTGGGTGGGGTAATAAAAAAAACAACAGGTATGCCATAATCGTTTAATTCGAACTTCGGATAACTCGAACTTTTTTTCCGGTCCCTTGAAATTCGAGATACTGAGTGTAGACTGTATATATGCGTAAGAAGTGAATATATATGTAAGAACTGAATATATATGTGTAAGAACTGAATATATATGTGTAAGAACTGAATATATATGTGTAAGAACTGAATATATATGTTTAAGAACTGAATATATATGCGTAAGAAGTGAATATATATGTGTAAGAACTGAATATATAAGCGTAAGTACTGAATATATATGTGTAAGAACTTAATATATATGTGTAAGAACTGAATATATATGTGTAAGATCTGAATATATATGCGTAAGAACTGAATATATATGCGTAAGAACTGAATATATATGTGTAAGAACTGAATATATATGCATAAGAACTGAACATATATGCGTAAGAACTGAATATATATGCGTAAGAACTGAATATATATGTGTAAGAACTGAAAATATATGCATAAGAACTGAATATATATGTGTAAGAACCTAATATATATGCATAAGAACTGAACATATATGCGTAAGAACTGAATATATATGCGTAAGAACTGAATATATAAGTGTAAGAACTGAATATATATGTGTAAGAACTGAATATATATGCGTAAGAACTGAATATATATTTGTTAGAACTGAATATATATGCGTAAGAACTGAATATATATGTGTAAGAACTGAATATATATGTGTAAGAACTGATTATATATGCGTAAGAACTGAATATATATTCGTAAGAACTGAATATATATGCGTAAGAACTGAATATATATGCATAAGAACTGAATATATATGTGTAAGAACTATATATATATGCGTAAGAAGTGAATATATGTGTAAGAACTGATTATATATGTGTAACAACTGAATATATATGTGTAAGAACTGAACATATATGTGTTAGTACTGAATATATATGCGTAAGAAGTGAATATATATGTGTAAGAACTGAATATATATGCGTAAGAACTGAATATATATGTGTAAGAACTGAATATATATGTGTAAGAACTGAATATATATGTGTAAGAACTGAACATATATGTGTAAGAACTGAATATATATGCTTAAGAACTGAATATATGTGCGTAAGAACTGAATATATATGGATAATAGCTGAATATACATGCGTAAGAACTGAATATATATGCGTAAGAACTGAATATATATGTGTAAGAACTGAATATATATGTGTAAGAACTGAATATATACGTGTAAGAACTGAATATATAAGTGTAAGAACTGAATATATATGTGTAAGAACTGAATATATATGAGTAAGAACTGAATATATATGTGTAAGAACTGAATATATAAGCATAAGAACTGAATATATATGTGTAAGAACTGAATATATATGCATAAGAACTGAACATATATGCATAAGAATTGAATATATAAGCGTAAGAAGTGAATATATATGTGTAAGAACTGAATATATATGCGTAAGAACTGAAATATATACATAAGAACTGAACATATATGTGTAAGAACTGAATATATAAGTGTAAGAACTGAATATATATGCGTAAGAACTGAATATATATGCATAAGAGCTGAATATATATGCGTAAGAACTAAATATATATGTGTTAGAACTGAATATATATGCGTAAGAACTGAATATATATTCGTTAGAACTGAATATATATGCGTAAGAACTGAATATATATACATAAGAACTGAACATATATGCGTAAGAATTGAATATATAAGCGTAAGAAGTGAATATGTATGTGTAAGAAGTGAATATATATGTGTAAGAACTGAATATATATGCGTCAGAACTGAATATATAAGTGTAAGAACTGAATATATATGTGTAAGAAATGAATATATATGCGTAAGAACTGAATATATATGCATAATAACTGAATATATATGCGTAAGAACTGAATATTTATTCGTAAGAACTGAATATATATGCGTAAGAACTGAATATATATGCATAAGAGCTGAATATGTATGCGTAAGAACTAAATATATATGTGTTAGAACTGAACATATATGCGTAAGAACTGAATATATTCGTTAGAACTGAATATATATGCTTAAGAACCGAATATATATACATAAGAACTGAACATATATGCGTAAGAACTGAATATATAAGCGTAAGAAGTGAATATATATGTGTAAGAACTGAATATATATGCGTAAGAACTGAATATATATACATATACATAAGAACTGAACATATATGCGTAAGAACTGAATATATATGCCGAAGAAGTGAATATATATGTAAGAACTGAATATATATGTGGTAAGAACTGAATATATATGTGTAATATATATGTGTAAGAACTGAATATATATGTGTAAGAACTGAATATATATGTTTAAGAACTGAATATATATGCGTAAGAAGTGAATATATATGTAAGAACTGAATATATATGTGTAAGAACTGAATATATATGTGTAAGAACTGAATATATATGTGTAAGAACTGAATATATATGTTTTAGAACTGAATATATATACATAAGAACTGAACATATATGCGTAAGAACTGAATATATATGCGTAAGAAGTGAATATATATGTGTAAGAAGTGAATATATATGTGTAAGAACTGAATATATATGTGTAAGAACTGAATATATAAGCATAAGAACTGAATATATATGTGTAAGAACTGAATATATTCGCATTAGAACAGAACATATATGCGTAAGAACTGAATATGTATGCGTAAGAAGTGAATATATATGTGTAAGAAGTGAATATATATGTGTAAGAACTGAATATATATGTGTAAGAACTGAACATATATGCGTAAGATTTGAATATATAAGCGTAAGAAGTGAATATATATGTGTAAGAACTGAATATATATGCGTAAGAACTGAAATATATACATAAGAACTGAACATATATGCGTAAGAACTGATTACAGTCTACTCTCAGTAACTCAAACTCGCTTATTTCGAATTTCCGCTTAAGTCGATTTTTTTCACGGTCCCAATTTTATTCCTTCTATTTCTATGCAATTTGACTTCTTTTAAGTCGAATTTCGATAATTCGAATTATCGGATAATTCGAATTATTTTTTCTGGTCCCAGACACGAATATATACATTAATTTAGTCTCGCTAATTCGAAGTTCAATTAAAGTGCAAAATGCAAGTTTGATCAAACACAAGCCGGCGTCGAAGTTGATTGTGAAGCAAACAAAAGGTGATAATTGCTGAGATGATTTGAACTGTAACAAATAAAACAATTATAATAATTATACTAATTTGACATGGACCAAAAGTATAACTAATTAATTAATGAGTGGCAGTTGTCAATGTTCTGTTTTTTTGCTATCAAATTCGAATGTTTAATGTAAGAGAGTAGATAGTGAAAACACCGAAAGAACATAGACTTATAGACCTTAATATTGTAAATTGTTTCGTTTAGATATGATTTCTTATAATCGATATACTGTCTGTGTAAATCTAAACGACTATTTATAGAAATGCATTTGTGACAATTTTGAAAACATTGTTTCATTGTATATATGCCTTTCTCTGTTTTTAATAAATTATGAAATCATAAATATTTTGCTGATTTATTTCATTACCAAAACGTTTTCTTATACTGCTTTAGCATGAAATGGCCGAATATACAAACTGACAAAACGAAAATAGAATGCTACAGAGAGGAGTGTGTCTCAAATTTGATCGTGATAATAAGTGAAAGTAATTAATGTAATTGCATCTTCCTATTGGATGTGAATTATAACTGTAAATAAACATATTCATAAACATATATGAAGAAAGAAATCATTTATTTCATTAACATCGGCAAATATCGGCAATATATACACGTATATGCATCGTGTAAAACCGGTGGGTGGGGTAATAAAAAAAACAACAGGTATGCCATAATCGTTTAATTCGAACTTCGGATAACTCGAACTTTTTTTCCGGTCCCTTGAAATTCGAGATACTGAGTGTAGACTGTATATATGCGTAAGAAGTGAATATATATGTAAGAACTGAATATATATGTGTAAGAACTGAATATATATGTGTAAGAACTGAATATATATGTGTAAGAACTGAATATATATGTTTAAGAACTGAATATATATGCGTAAGAAGTGAATATATATGTGTAAGAACTGAATATATAAGCGTAAGTACTGAATATATATGTGTAAGAACTTAATATATATGTGTAAGAACTGAATATATATGTGTAAGATCTGAATATATATGCGTAAGAACTGAATATATATGCGTAAGAACTGAATATATATGTGTAAGAACTGAATATATATGCATAAGAACTGAACATATATGCGTAAGAACTGAATATATATGCGTAAGAACTGAATATATATGTGTAAGAACTGAAAATATATGCATAAGAACTGAATATATATGTGTAAGAACCTAATATATATGCATAAGAACTGAACATATATGCGTAAGAACTGAATATATATGCGTAAGAACTGAATATATAAGTGTAAGAACTGAATATATATGTGTAAGAACTGAATATATATGCGTAAGAACTGAATATATATTTGTTAGAACTGAATATATATGCGTAAGAACTGAATATATATGTGTAAGAACTGAATA
>JAWPHD010022780.1:0-24061 GCA_037043455.1 Cyrtodaria siliqua | reverse complement strand
CCCAGCTGACATTCTAGGATAGACACCGATACATGATATCACCAACTTGACATCCTGAGATATCATCCAGTTGACATATAAGGATATCAAAAAAGGTTGACATCCCATTCAAGTCAGTGGTGCCGCTGAGACTCGAATCTGTGATCTCTGGATATCAAACAAAGAAGACACCAATCAGTGTCAACCGCATGATCATAACACTGAGCATGTAGATGTGTTTAACGGACACGTGGCAATTTTAAAGTAGTGATCAATCACGAAATTAATCATATCGATTATCATTTTGACTTTAGCACTGTTTTCATTAATATTTCATAACATGTGTAGTTTTTCAATTTGTCTTCGTTATTATACCCTAGATTTGAATATATAAATGGTGCAATTTGTTTAAAAAAACAATTTGCTTTGAATCATTTAAATTATTATAAATAATGTGTTTCAAATACGCAAATAATGTATTAAAAAAAAGAAAAGCCGTTTGGCTCTTTTAAAAAAAGTATTACTATAGAAGTACATTTTCTCTGGTGATAATTTAGATTTGCTAAACAAACGTACGTTGGAACGTACAGGACACACTCCTAGAAACTAGGACAATTTCAGCGGACCAACAAAACCACACGTCTGCGTGACTACCATTGTGTTAGGACAAAACAAAGTTAAATAGTTCCTTAAAAAAAATATTATTGTAAAAAACAAGAAATCCACTAAACATATTTATATCATTATGTCGGCAAACTCTACGTTATTTAATTAGAAGTCTTTGTCTGACAGATCTAAATCTCACAAAAAGGACATATTTAGAATAGAAGATGTCAGGTCAATGCAGCTCGGTCAATTGCTACACAATCCTATAGTTTCACTGCTGCCGTACGCCGCTAGAAATAACTGCCCTTACTTCACTGTGACAGAAATTTCATCGAAAGTGTGTAAGGCTTCTTGTTCAAAAGATGCGTGTGTCAAACGTCTAAGTCTCTTAGATCAGAGTTCATCAGAGTTTATTCAATTAAGGAGAACTATGTTGCTTCTTGCGCCTGTCAATAGTGGTTTGTATTAACTAACGGACGTATTGTCATTGATGTAGTGATATTTCGCAGAATATAAAATACTACTTTGGGTTGTTACGTTTACTCTAAGATAATAAGATGGAGATTTTGGAATTTTAAGGTAGCTATCCCGACAACAAGAGCCAAATTGTACAACATGTGTAAACCGTTTCTCAACCTACACTGTAAAAAATACAGTGTAAAGTTTGGGGAGACTGTTACACTGACGGCGAGGTATATATATAATTTACCTATTTTGAGAAAGCAAACTCTATAGACACAATATAAACAGGTTTAATCAACCAGGCCAAACCAAAACTGAATCGTCAATTAGGAGTTCATATTTCATTTTACGCATTCAGTTACGGGTATTTTAAAAACCCTGAATAAACATATACTTTTAATCGGCACATATACATTAGTATATGACCTGAACACCTGACTAGAGTTTTGATAAACGGTTTTGTAGCGCAATATGTTGTCGTTATTTGGAGGGTTAGTTTCTTTAATACAAAATATGTTCTCTGACGGTTAACCCCGTGTTCAATTACTTCTTACGTTTTTCTTATTGGTTATTTTCTGATTTTTGCCAGATTCGGGGCAAATTAACGAAACCACGAAATCTTTAACATGTATTTTCATGTTGAAAGAACAAAGCGACGAAAAATATCGTTGCTTAAGGTTTTGCGGTCGAAAGAACGATACGTCAAAATACATAGTTGTTGAAAATTCGAAAACTGAGCTGTTTCTTACCTGTGATATGCGTTTATAAAACGTTACACAAATCATCCCAGAATCAACTTCAAAATTGCTATGTGTTCCTTAAACAAACCTACATGTTCAAGGTTATGAGTATGCACTTGACACTGATTGGCGTCTTCTTCACAGATTCGACTCTCGGAGGCACCACTGACTTTTTCGTTGTGCCCATGGCACAATTATTATTACCACCACCAACATCACCACTACTACTAATACTACTACTACCATTACTACCACTACTACTACCACCACCACCACCACCACCATCACTATCACTACCACTACCACTAATACTACTACTACCACTACTACCACTACTACTACTACTACTACTACTACTAATAATAATAATAATAATAATACCACTACTACCACTACTACTACTACTACTACTACTACTACTACTATTACCTTTCTACTACTGCTACTACCACTACTACTAATAATAATAATAACAATAATAACACTACTATATAATAATAATAATAACAAAAAGAAAAAGAAGAAGAGGGAAAAGAAGAATACAAAGTCAACTACTACTACTACTACTACAACTACTACTACTACTACTTCTACTATTACAACTGCTACTACTGCTACTACTACTATACTACTTCTACTATTACAACTGCTACTACTGCTACTACTACTACTACTACTACAACTACTACTACTTCTACTATTACAACTGCTACTACTGCTACTACTACTACTACTTCTACTATTACAACTGCTACTACTGCTACTACTACTACTACTTCTACTATTACAACTGCTACTACTGCTTCTACTACTACTACTACTACTACTACTACTCCTACTGCTACTGTTGCTGCTGCTGCTACTACTGATACTGTTACTATTACTAGTACTACTACTACTACAACTACTACTACTTAATAATAAAATAATGCAACTACTACTACTACTACTACAACTACTACTGCTACTACTACTACTACTACTACTACTACTACTACTACTGCTACTACTACTATTACTACTACTACTACTACTACTACTACTACTACTACTACTTCTAGTACAACTACTACTGCTACTGCTTCTACTACTACTACTACTACTATTACTACTACTACTACTACTACTACTACTACTACTACTACTCTTGTTGTTGTTGTTGTTGTTGTTGTTGTTGTTGTTGTTGTTGTTGTTGTTGTTGTTGTTGTTGTTGTTGTTGTTGTTGTTGTTGTTGTTGTTGTTGTTGTTGTTGTTGTTGTTGTTGTTGTTGTTGTTGTTGTTGTTGTTGTTGTTGTTGTTGTTGTTGTTGTTGTTGTTGTTGTTGTTGTTGTTGTTGTTGTTGTTGTTGTTGTTGTTGTTGTTGTTGTTGTTGTTGTTGTTGTTGTTGTTGTTGTTGTTGTTGTTGTTGTTGTTGTTGTTGTTGTTGTTTTCGTCATTGATGTATCTCTGAATTAGAAATCACTTTTGGCAGGTCCCCGATAACGAAATGGCGTCGAACAGCTCTATCTGGAAATGCACATTATACATTGCAAGCCAATGAGCTTCGTATTGAAATGTCGTATTGAAAAAGAAATACTGCGAAAAGGACATCGATCAGGTATATAGTCAAACACCGCAAGAAGAAAGGCTTTAGGATAAAGTTATAAAATTGTACTATATTGGTCTCGAGACGACTACAAAATGGCATAATGTAGACATGCAGTATGTTTAGACTACGTATGTATTGAGGGATTAGCTGAAGTATTTATTGAGAGTCATAGCTGAATTATGTCTTAGAGTCTCAGCTTAGCAATAATGATGTCGGACTAGTATTGTTTTGCCAGCATATGCTATGTGCGTGGTTTCGGATCGAGTATGCAAAGGGCCCTAGACAGTCTTTCCGTCAAACTCCTTTAAATAACGGAATACGTATCTTTACGTCCCTGGGAATATATTATAACTGCTGTGTTGAAGTCAGTTATTGATTTCTAGTTTGTATAGAGAAAGGTTTTAGTCAAAACTATACTGTAAGTATATGCAATTTAGGAAGAACGTCGAAAACATAAGAAGTATTTCACCGGACATGCACGATGGGTACCCTCTATAATGTTTCAAATGTGAACATACTAAGATCAAATACGTTCAATGTTTATTTCATGAACGTTTTGTGACATATTTTTAGTTCTAGTAAAACTTTTTCGAATTTGAAATACATTTGTTTTTGTAATCTACAATTGGATTAATGCTTACGCCGTCGAAAACCCATAACACCGGGATACTTTCGAGGGCTCCGTTTGCAGTAAGCAGGTCATAGACCACTATTGCATTTTCCATAGACTTACTGTTTAATGTTTTCCCATCTGACATGCAAACAAAAAACCCAGGCTTACTCTGTTACCCTGATGAAGCTTAGATGCATGTAAACAGAAACTTCGTGTTAGGGGTTGACCCATACTGACGTCATTTCGAATTTTTCAAATTCATCACTGATATTTGGCAGGTGCCCTCCTGATTTTTCAGGACTTCATCCGCGGTGCGGTAATTCGGTGTGCATATAATCCTAATACATTTAGGGATTCACGAACCTTTGTAGACCCTTTAAAAATACATAGAAATATAAAACACACATTTGAGGAAAGTTTGATCCTTTTGTCCGGCGTGTCTAGATTGGGTCCTAAAACCTGGGGTTTGGTCCCTAGCTATATATATGCAAATCACCTTACCGGGCTACTTTTTCCCCCATAATTCCAAGTGCCAAACACAAGAGATGATACTAGTATGGGGGTTGGCCTATTTTTAGTGACACTTCTAGATGTCCGAAGGACATGACCCTACAATTTGAGGGAATCCCCAAATAAATTTATTTAAATCACCCTCTTTCCTTTTTATTCTGCTATATCATAGAGCTAAATCATACAAATGAAAGCTATGTTAAATAATAATCAGAAATAAATAACAAATTCAAGTTAACCTAATTGAATTTGCCACCTAGTCTATCATCCTATCAAAATAAGGCTTATGTATGCATTAGGAATTGGGGTTTTATATACTTGTTCCGCCAATCAGACCGGTTTTTGCAATAGGGTACTGTCACAAGCACAACAATACCCATCCGATTCCATAATCGTATTTTTCGCACCGTCCATTCGTTATTTATCATCATGCGAGTTGCAAGCCGAAATACGAGACTAAAATACGAATTCGCGCATCATGCTTTCGTGGAAAATCCTCAATCTCGGCATTTCATCCAAACACGAGATGTGGTACATTCACGGTATGTACACATACACTATTGACTCGCATGTTGTGTAGCATTTTGAGCTGACGTTGATGCCGCTCCGTTATTGGTGAAATGTCAAATACGATCTCCCTTCCGGTGAAGTATGTCAGGGGATCATTATTTTACAGTTTTAGGTCGATTAAATGCTCGCAAAAATCATTATTAAGTCTGCGTTAAATATATACAATAGAATTTCGCGATATATCCCAGATGAGGTAAATTAAATGAAAATTGTCATTGTCACGGGAATCTTACTGACTTGACTCGGTGTAATATCAGAGTGTTATATCAGAGTGATATGTTCTAATGTCTATTGAGAACTCAACACGTCAGCACTATAATTCAAAGCATCAATTCATATTTAAGAGTAGGTATCATATTTTAAGGAAAATGCAGAAGATTTCACAAATATGATGAAATTATATCCAATCAAGTTCTCCAGACAGGCAATTACTCCTATAAAGTGGCAACCCATCCATCTAAGCAAGCCTTCAGGCTGACGGCGTACTCGTCCAGTATACGTCTCGAGACAGGTGGTGTCCTCGAAAATAAATATGGCAAGTTATCCATCCAGGTATTCCTTCAGGTACAATCCTACATCTGACTCATGACAATCTGTATCCTACCTAAAACATCCTAGACCTTGTCGGTCTCCTCTCACGGCAGCCTGTTTCCTACATCAAACACCATAGACCTAGTCGGTGTCTTCTCACGGCAGTCTATATCTTCCATCAAACATCATTGACCTAGTCGGTGTCCTCTCACGTCAGTCTGTATCCTCCCTCAAACACCCTAGAACTAGTCGGTGTTCTCTAACGACCGTCTGTATCCTACCTCAAACTTCCTGGACCTAGTCGGTAGCATCTCATGGCCATCTGTGTCCTACGTCAAACATCCTAGACCTAGTCGGAGTCCTCTCAAGGCAGTCTGTATCTTCCATCAAACATCATTGACCTAGTCGGTGTCCTCTCACGGCAGTCTGCGTCTCAGCAGTCTGTATCCTTCCTCTTACGTCCTAGACCTAATCGGTGTCCTCTCACGTCAGCCTGTATCCTACCACATACATCCTAGAACTAGTCGGTGTTCTCTAACGACCGTCTGTATCCTACCTCAAACTTCCTGGACCTAGTCGGTGGCATCTCATGACCATCTGTGTCCTACGTCAAACATCCTAGACCTAGTCGGAGTCCTCTCAAGGCAGTCTGTATCTTCCATCAAACATCATTGACCTAGTCGGTGTCCTCTAACGACCGTCTGTATCCTACCTCAAACTTCCTAGACATAGTCGGCGGCATCTCACGACCGTCTGTGTACTATCTCAAACATTATAGACCTAGTCGGTGTCCTCTCACGGCAGTCTGTATCTTCCCTCAAACATCCTCGACATAGTCGGTGTCCTCTCACGGCAGTCTTCGTCCTACCTCAGACATCCTAGACCTAGTTCTGTATCCTCCCTCTAACATCCTCGACCTAGTCTGTGTCCTCTCACGGCAGTCTGTATCCTACCTCAAACATCCTAACCCTAGTCGGGTCCTCTCACGACCGTCTGTTTCCTACCTCAAACATCATAGACCTAGTCAGTGACCTCTCACGACAGTCTGTGTCCTACTCAATCATCCTAGACAAAGTCTGTTTCCTCTCACAGAAGTCTGTATCTTCCATCAAACATCATTGACCTAGTCGGTGTCCTTTCATGGCAGTCTGCGTCCAAGCAGTCTGTATCCTTCCTCTTACGTCCTAGACCTAATCGGTGTCCTCTCACGTCAGCCTGTATCCTACCACACACATCCTAGACCTAGTCGGTGTCCTCTCACGGCAGCCTGTATCCTAACTCAAACATCCTAACCGTAGTTGGGTCCTCTCAGGGCAGTGTGTATCCTACCTCAAACATCCTAGACCTAGTCGGTGTCCTCTCACGGCAGTCTGTGTCATCCCTCAAACACCCTAGACCTAGTCGGTGTCATCTCAAGGCCGTCTGTGGCCTACTCAAACAGCCTAGACCTAGTCGGCGACCTCTCACGACCGTCTGTGTCCTACCTCAAACATCCTAGACCTAGTCGGTGTCCACTCACGGCAGTCTGTATCCTCCCTCAAACATCCTAGAACTAGTCGGTGTCCTCTCACGACCGTCTGTATCCTACCTCAAACTTCCTAGACATAGTCGGCGGCATCTCACGACCGTCTGTGTACTATCTCAAACATTCTAGACCTAGTCGGTGTCCTCTCACGGCAGTCTGTATCTTCCCTCAAACATCCTCGACATAGTCGGTGTCCTCTCACGGCAGTCTTCGTCCTACCTCAGACATCCTAGATCTAGTTCTGTATCCTCCCTCTAACATCTTCGACCTAGTCGGTGTCCTCTCACGGCAGTCTGTTTCCTACCTCAAACATCCTAGACCTAGTCGGTGTCCTCTCACGGCAGTCTGTGTCCTACCGCAAACATCCTAGACCTAGTCGGTGTCCTCTTACGCCAGTCTGTATCCTCCCTCAAACATCCTAGACCCTGTAAGTGTACTCGTCGAGTCTGATGACGTCTTCTGTCATTCAAAACCTAGAAACTGGTGTTAACTTCAAACATCTACATCGCGTCAAGGTTTGTCTTTATTTATCCGCATAACAAAGGCATGTAATTCCCTTATACATACTAAACATCGAGCCCCACGGAGCCTCGTTCATCCTAGACCTAGTCGGAGTCGTGGTCGAGTCTGATGGCGTCCTCACTCATTCAAAACCTTGAAACAGGCGTTATCTTTAAACATCTACATCATCACTTCAGGCTTTGTCTTTATTTATCCAAATAACAGGGGCATGTAATGCCCACATACTAAAAAGCAAGCCTTGTGTAGACCTCGTTCATCCCAGTTTTTTCGCCATGCAACCACGAGCTGGACGTCGTACTCAAGTTGTCGAATCGGGAGGTGTTCACATATATAAAATATATGAAATGTGAATTCCTTAATTCTCATATAGGCATACATGTATATAATTCATTAATTGTCATATTCAGTCGAATTATAAAATAACTGTGTGTATATAAGTGAAGCCTTAATAATGATACGAAAAATGATTACGAGGGATGATCCAAATATCATCTTCTCCATGTTCTCCAAAAAGTAAATGTAGCTGTTGTTTCATGTATTGTAATGTGTAAACTATCTGTGTGTACACACCATATGTCCTACTGGAATTATACCAGAAGGTAACATTAACATCAGTTCCAATAATAACGGGCTGGCCAACTAGATTATAGTGTGCGCCCATGATTATTCCGTGAATTACATGATTAGGTATTGTCTTTAAAGACATCACACCAGCCTGATCCATCCTAGAAATAGTGGGTGCATAATTAAGATTGTTTTTTTCATGCATTGTGACAAGTACGAGAATTTCATGCAAAATTGGAGATTGATACGTACTGTTATATTATGAGGCTCCGACAAACAATTTTAAATCCGATTTAATTATTTCTAAATTGTATGTGTAACAGTACCAGCATGATTTAATTTAAATATTTTTCGTATTGATTTTGGTTGTTTAAGACAACATATATTATATTGTTAATTTAATAATTATGTGTAAACTAACATTAATTGGGTCTTCTAAAATGGTCTCCAAATACAGTCTTCCAACAATAAACGGACTCATCTTAACCATCTTAAGTGAATTGAAAAGACAACAGTGGTAGCCAGACACAAGTCGACAACCCAGCGACATAAACACGTGCGCCTGAAAACCTTTATATCGACGCTTTTGGGATATGCTGTACAACTGCGGTGCTTGGAACGATCCTCGGTACGTGGAGAAGAAAGCACAAGCGCGACAAGGAGACAATACATGGCACCGACGAGAGATTATTCCAGAATGTGTGGTATCCAAATGTAGAACATGGTATCCTAATTTAGAGAAAATACCATACATGGGACATATGTGGGACTAGAAAGGATATTTTGTCAAGATTGGAATGTTGTTTATTGTGTATTATTTCAGTCTATACATATTTGTTATAATAAAATAAATTGAATTTGCAGATTTTACCTTTTTAATCTGCCATATTTAAATCGAAACACTAAGTAAAATGAACATTTAGCAATTGTAAGAAACATTGCAAATTGTAGTCTTATATAAAATTATGTCAGGGCCTCAATAAATATTTTCCACAGTAGAGGATTAACAAGTTCGTGATCGTCTCCCGCTGTAAAATGTCCGTGATCTTTTGATTCTGGTGTGATGTCTTTAAACAAATGGTTTTGGGTGATCACGTTAATCCCCGTCCATAGCTGAGCCATGGTAGTACAATCTAGATAGAGAACATGGGATAACTGTAGAACTGATTTTGAAGATGGAATATATGTACTGTATATAACTTTGTTCAGCTAAGGTTATTCCTGCAATTATAGATCATTATACACTTATAGAAAAACTGTTTTACGATGATCAAAACTGATCGATAAAAACAAGAGAGAAGAGCATAAGAAGCTCGTTAGTGTATGTATGGTCTCATGCTTACAAATTAGTAGTAGCGGCAGCTGCTACTGCTGGTGTTGTTCTTGGTGTTGCTGCTGCTGCTACTGCTGCTGCTTCTGCTGCTGCTGCTGCTGCTGCTGTTGTTGTAGAAGCAACCAGGGGCGTAGCTGTGCCTAAATCAGTGTGTAGGCACATGGTCTAGTGGGGTCCGGGGGCATGCCCCCCGCGATTGTTTTTAGAAGGAAACCAAATCCTGCATTTTGACGGTATTTTAAGCAACAAACAATATGTTTTTAACCCGCGATTTCAAGCTTATTAATCTGCAATTTCGCAACAAAAACATCGGAACAGAAAAAAATAACATATATTAATATGAATACTTGCTTTCTGAAAATCTTTCGAAATTTTTCACAATCATGGTGTGTTTGGTTTCGAAAGACCGCGAGCGAAAACAGTTCGACTTTTATTTTCCGAAAAGACCACGAGTAAAAATTGATATGAGCTGACCATACCTTTCTTGGGACAATGTGTACGCACATGTGTACAGTGTCTATAGGCAGCTACGCCACTGGCAACAGCAGTATTTCATTTAGTTTCTATTATGCTGCTCTTTATTCAGATTGTGAGGGAACATTTAAATGGTATTGTTGAAGATACATTTCATGGGTTTAGCCTGCATGAATATGGTAATTTATCAACTGCAGGCTCCAATGTTTTGCCTATTACTGTGTCATCAAAACGGATTTTATTACAACGTTCGTGTTGTAAAGTACCTTATACGAGGAGAGAGTGTGCAAGTTCGATAGATAACTACCACTAGTTGTAATCCATTTCGTATCATACTGTATTATTTCTCTAGATTTCTCAGCCTTGTGTCAAAACATTTGGGATAAATGGAACCAATAGACAACATAATATCGTTTGTTTTTCCTTGATCGTTTACATCACGCGATATGTGCCACGAAATTTGGCAATAATGAGCATAACGGATGATGTGCTGCTCCTTTTAAGGTCAGTCCGACGCTATCAAAACAAAACTAAATGTTCAGAAACCTGAGATTATGCCATGATTGTAGTGTGCAGACCTGAGGCTTGGCACTACTTTCACAGACGCTTGTAACTGTCAGAACCAACCCAGCCTCCGCGCAGTGATATTGTAGCCAATAATCCCTGCCACCACACAAATCACGTGACGATAGCTGAGGCCATGTGATTACAAAATGGCGATACACTAGATAATGCTTGGTACGGCAAACTCTTGCCGTAACCAACCACAGCGCCCCCACTCCCCCCCCCCTCCCCACACACCCCCCGCGCCCCTCCCTACAGGAGAGAGAGAAGAGGGGAGTTTGGAACCAACCCAGAACATTAGACCTCTAACCCACAAACTAACATCGCAAAGGCATAAAATTAACGGAATAATGAAATTTAATTGGAACACAAGACAGTGTTTAATCTATGTGTTAAGTTGTTTTCTTTCGATACATTTGATGGAAATTAAAGTTTAAAAATGTTGATTTTATTTTTGGGTTTATGTGTTGTGCAACTTATTAAACAAAAAATACCTTCTAATCCACGTTGATGTTATAATTGTCTGTAGATGTGAAAAATCGTGCTGTATATTTCTGCCAAATTTCAGAAAGAAAGATTTTTAAAAAATTGGAAGTTACACGCGATAGTATCATAACAAATATACCTTTAATGTTGGGGATTTTGTTTAGTGTTTGAATATATCAAATGCTCAGCTACTTTACTGATATTTACTTACACTAGTTTGGCGTTCGTTCCTCGATAGCTATATGTATTTTGTGAGTCTGATTCAATTGAATTGGGGTTTTAAGGCGCACCAACACATGAAAAGGTTATATGGCACCTAACAGGCATGAACATGCCAGGCTCATCTTCCATGTACATCGAGATAAAATATGGAAAATGGGCCGAGAACCTTCTCACCCTGAACTGCAGAGTTGCTGCAAATTCTATGGTAGAAACTCCATTTACGCTGGAGCCACGTTATTGTTTTTCTGCCACTGCTCTTTTGATGCGAGTCTGATTCAAAAGCTGGAGTTGAGACTGTATAGAACGTCTTACCTGAAGAGAGAGTCAATTTCGTTCAGCATGGGGTCTCCAGACTTGGGAGGAATACTTATTGTTTTGGCAGAGTTTGCGCGTTAATGTTGCGCTTTAAGAAGCCAAGAGCTATATACTGAATAAAATGCCTAGTTACTCGCTTTTGTATATTAACTAATTTTCTTATTTTAAATATATTTAAAAATACTTGGGTGATACGTATTTTGTTTTGACCAATAGTTTGTGTTATATTTCTTGAGAGTTATCTTCCCTTTATATGATAACATGAAATATAATGATAAAACACATACCATGAATCGAAGACCGTGTAAAGCTATAATAAAATGAACCCGTATAATCCTTAAGTACCTCCCTTTTAATTGAATATCGTTTGAAACTCAAGTAACTGTAATTCAGGGTTAACATGACAAATTTCGAAAATTTCTTTTGCAAACGTATTTGTAGCCCTCATGCTAGTAAAACATGATGTCAAAATAATTTTAGTTGACATATTTTAGAATTAGGAACATTGAAAGCTGCACTAATTCTAAGTACTTAACAAAATCCTGTGTACTCAGTTGTATAAGTGTTTTAATTTATTTCAAGGAAACACATTGACTTAAAGATTTTTAAAAAGAAAAAGGTTCATGCAATCAGAGAAGACGATTTAAACTTGTCAGTTTGCAGTTCAACCGTATCTCCTATCAAGCATGAAATACACAAAACAATGAACATATTATTGACAAATTCTAAGGTGGGTACGTAGAAATGTTGATAAGAATATATTGCTTAGGCCAAACAAAATAATATGTGTGGTTCAGGTAACACTGGCACTGGCAAAAAAAATAGGGTAGGTATGTAGGCTTTGTTTTCTTTCTTCTTTTTTCTCAATAATGAATTCAATTCTGATAATGAATTTAATATGTTAGTTCGATTTTTTGCATTATCAACCTTTTATTTATTTTTATTTTTTTATTTTTGCATAAAAGGTTTTAGCGTCGACCCCTTAAAATAGGGTCGGTCGGGTAACCTGAACCACACATATTTTTTTATGTGGCCTTAAAGTACTGACTTTTTTATATGATCGTTCTAGGTAAGATCACTGCTGATTTGACACCCAGATACTTGGCACTGCATATTGACCACGCAATGTGTAAATAGGTGCGGTGCGGAGTTTTTGGTCGTGTTACATGGATAACTGTACATTTACCTGAATTGATCGCCATATCCCAGTTTTCTTTCCATAGAGACAGTTTGTCAAGATCCCGCTACAGAAATTTAACATCATTTAAACTAGAGACAGCCAGGTACACTGCCGTATCATATGCAAACAGTTTAACCGTAAACGTGATTTTAACCGGTAGGTCATTAATATATATAAGGATATTAAAGGATCAGTACCTTCAAGAGTGGTCTTCCTTAGTGAAAGACAGTTCGAAACTATCACTTTATTGCAATTTTAAAACCACGTTTCAACATGAAGAATACTTAAACTGCATCACTATAAGGAAGTTTAGGAACGCTATAGCTAACCTAAGATGTTCCTCTCATGACTTGGAAATTGAGAGAGGACGACATTATAAAATTGACAAAAAACAGAGAATTTGCAAATTATGTAAATGTGATATAGAAAATGAGTATCATTTCGTCTTGGTGTGCCAAAATTTAGCACATATTAGACACCAATATATACCTAACAAATTTACTATTAATGCAACAATCAACAAGTTTAACATTTTAATGAGTTCCAGAAATCAGACTCTTATAAGAAATATGTCAAAGTACTCATATTACGCGTTTAAAGAACGCCGTATGATTCTAGATTCCCAATTATAATACAGTATAATTGAACATAAACTTAATTAATATATATACATTTGCAAAATGAATGTTTGTTTATAACACCTCACATTGCTGTATAGTATGTATTGCACGTATCATGTTGACATGGGCCGGTGGCCAAAATCAATAAACAGATTGTCATTGTCATATAAGGAATAAGAACGGACCTAGACATCAGCATTGTGGTACTACTGGGACAACTGGTACGGTGTCAGCTCTTCGTTATCAATTACTGTCTGCTTCAGTCTATTTGACAAGACAGCTGTGATCCACTGTAGAGTCTCTAATTTAATGTCATATTGGTGTTGTTTGAGCAAAAGTTTTCTTGGCTCACCTTATCGAAGGCCTTAAGGTCGGTTTGTGTCCATCATGTGCATTGCGTAACTGGTCCTCGACCAATATGACCAGTTGTGTCTCACATGACCGTTTAGAGCGTAACTCATGCTGTAATCGTGCAGTATGCTGTGGTTGTCTAACTGACTGATTACAATTATATGCTCCAGGACTTTGCATAATATAAATGTTAGAGATATTAGTCGGTAATTGGCAGCATCTCAATTCTTACAATTCCAATATTCCAGAGACAACTGAGTTCTGACAAATTACCTGGATAATGGGCGCTGTCTAGTCACGGAGCTGCTTTGACACCAAGGGCCTTATGTCTGGGAGAGAGATGACAGTTTCTTGCATATCGGATAAGGATATCCGTCATTTTACCGGGGCTAGATATTTCCATCACCCTAGGGTCGAGATAAAATTCACGAGCGCCAACATCCGGTATGCAGGAAAAAGTAGCTGGCGGTGTCAACGCACAATATATCTCTGATATGCAAGAAAAAGAATCTATCATGGGTATTTGGTTCAGATAGGGAATTCCAAACCTCGGTATAAGTGTTTTAATCAGAACCTCGGCAGAGCCTCGGTTCCGATAAAAGCAATTATACCTCGGACTGGAATTCCCTATCTTCACCTGATACCCATGAAAGATTCTTATAATATAGAGGTTTCTTTTGCATGTTAAAGATACACTAGACGTAACTTTTAGCTTATAAAACACAAAATGATAACATTACACAACTGCCATTACTGAATATTTACTAAAGATTAACAAGAAATGTTGACGTAATTCAACAGCGAGAGCTCCAAGTCCACTAAAACACTGACGGTAATATATAGACTTATACATATTTGTATTTTTTTTTTATTTTTTTTTTCTTCAAAATTCACGAATTTATTACTACTGAACCTGATTTTAAATCTCTATGATTTAGGACCTGTTACAGAAAAAACTCGTGCGCGCACACACGAAACTGTCTTCAAGATGGTTCTAGTCATTATTTGGAGGAGAAAAAACAGTTTTTGTTATTGCTCGTTTTTACACTGCACCGATTTGAAGCATTTAGAGCTGTTTAAGACCTGATTTTCTATAATGTTAATAGTTTGAAAATCACTAAATGTTTTTGCCTTGATTCGGCGTTTAGCTCTTTCATGAATAAGGTAGTCATGGCATTTGAAAGCTGACACCAGCCCCTCGACTACCGTGTTGAAGAAGACAAGTCGGTTCATCTTCCTTCTGTCTTGGAGCGACTATATAGAGGTCGGATAGCCTTTTGGTGACACATCCGTCCTCGCGTGACTTGTGATAGCCGGAGACAAACCCAGCAGCTTGGCTTGGACTTTTTCTAATCTGTTGGTGTCCTTCTTGTAACAGGGATCCCAGACTGTGGAGCTATATGCCAGTGTGGATCGCACTAATGCAAGCTACGATGATCTTCTGCATGACTTGGCAGAGTTTCAGTCGCGTTTCATTAGCCAAAGGGATGAGTAGACCTTTTTGAATCCTTGTCCCACTTGAAATCTTCAACTATGGTTACGCCGAGGTAGGGGTTTTCCTTGACTTGTTGGAGGATATGGTTATATTCAGGGAAGTTGGACGATTTAGGGTTTATGCTCATGATGTAGCACTTGTTGGTATGGAAAGCCTCGGCTGCCTTCTGTTGGCCTTTTGCATTTTGTGCAGTACGCTTTGTAAGTCGTTTTGTGCATTTTCTAAGTTGTCATGTGCATTTTCTAAGTTGTGATGTGAATTTTCTAAGTTGTTATGTGCATTTAGTAAGTTGTTATGTGCATTTTATATGTTATCATGTGCATTTTCTAAGTTGTCCTGTGCATTTTCTAAGTTGTTATGTGCATTTTACAAGTCGTCTTGTGCATTTTCTAAGTTGTTATGTGCATTTTCTAAGTTGTGATTTTTGTAAGTTGTTATGTGCATTTTCTAAGTTGTTATGTGCATATTGTAAGTTGTTATGTGCATTTTCTTAGTTGTCCTGTGCATTTCATAAGTTGTTATGTGCATATTGTAAGTTGTTATGTGCATTTTCTAAGTTGTCCTGTGCATTTTCGTAAGTTGTTATGTGCATTTTGTAAGTTGTTATGTGCATTTTCTAAGTTGTCCTGTGCATTTCGTAAGTCGTTATGTGCATTTTCTAAGTTGTTATGTGCATTTTCTAGGTTGTCTGTCTTGTGCATTTCCTAAGTTGTTATGTGCATTTCGTATGTTTTGATGTGCATTGTTTAAGTTGTGATGTGCATTGTTTAAGTTGTTCTGTGCATTGTTTAAGTTGTCATGTGCATATTCTAAGTTGTTATGTGCATTTTCTAAGTTGTTATGTGATGTTCGTAAGTTGTTATGTGCATATTCTAAGTTGTCTTGTGCATTTTGTAAGTTGTAATGTGCATTTTCTAAGTTGTCCTGTGCATTTCGTAAGTTGCTATGTGCATTTTGTAAGTTGTGATGTTCATTTTCTAAGTTGTCTTGTGCATTTCCTAAGTTGTTATGTGCATTTCGTAAGTTGTGATGTGCATTGTTTAAGTTGTGATGTGCATTGTTTAAGTTGTTCTGTGCATTGTTTAAGTTGTCATGTGCATATTCTAAGTTATTATGTGCGTTTCGTAAGTTGTTATGTACATTAAGTAGACTTTTTATCGGAATATGTTTTGAAGGAAACACCGGTAGAAATTGCGGCTCAAGGAGCGAACGCTATGCTGGTCATACTACACCAATTCATTTTCCATAGGCCTACCTTATAGCTCTAAGCTCTGTACTGAGTTCCCTAATATAGGAAGCTATATTTTTTATTACTTGTTTTGAAAGACCTATCTTAATTTTATCAAAAAAACATACAGAAGCCATACGTTGAGTATGTTTTGAAAAAGCTGTTTGGGTCGGATGGTACTGACCCACCTACTTGCATGTAGAAACATGAGGAAAATGTAAAATATACTTCTTTCTTTGATTATGCAACACATTATGAATACATTTCACAAATGTATGATTTAACCTTTATAAGTACTCTTCAAAAGTTGAATTTTAATTTTTTAGCAAGATTTTTTGGTTTGTTTACCTTGACAACAAATCAAAATTAAGAGATTCTATGTAATAGCTCCGAATTTACCTGGAACTTTATCCCTGCCCGCTGATTAGTTGGTAATTGGTGTAGTCTGATCTAAATGCTCTGCATACTTGACAAAATTGAGCTATGGACATTATACAATAAATTCTTAGAACAGAAAATTGATTTCAAAATGTGTAAGGGATTGTCTGACGTGGAGTTAATAAATCTTGGTCTGAAAACAATAGATCGGGTCACAGGTGGCAGTATCAGGAGGTGTGGTACAGGCGGCCGTGGGTACGGCAGATAAGGGGCGGGGCCGGGAGAGAAAGGGGCGTGAGGTTTTTAAAATAGCAAGTTTGTAAAAAAAAAAAATGATGAAGAATTATCATTGTTTGAGAGTCGTTTTGGGTAAAACAGTCTATATCCTATCAAAATCCTTAATTGACCATTATCTTGTCTGCCGTACACGTTCTGTCTCCACGATAGATACGTGTATGGAGTTCGTCCCTTGTTTATCAGTACTCTGAGAGAGAAGAGAGAAAAGGGGGCGGAGAAGGGAGATAAGGGAGAGAGAAGGGAGAAATGGGGGAGGGAGGAGGGAGAAAACGACCTCACGTAGCCCCTACCCATCAGTGTTGGGAACTAACAAATAATAATGATAATAAATTGAAAAATATATTTAAATAAAAGTAATATTAACGTGCTATTTGTTGAAAACAAACATATTTTAAATTTTCCTGAAAAAAGTCCCAGAGTATTTAAAATTTCAATAAATAACACGTGAAGTCCAGACTCTATTGAACCTATAACTTTAGGACGTTCTATTGGTTAAAAGATGGATGGCTATAAACCTTAGGACTACACACAAAGACAAACAAATAACACGTTATTTTTTTATTTATTCTTTTTTTTTTTTAGACCAAGATTTATTAACTCCACGTCAGACAATCCCTTACACATTTTGAAATCAGTTTTTGTTCTAAAAATTTATTGTATAATGTACCTAGCCCAATTTCTTTTATCCAGGTGTAGTACACCCATTGCAATACAGGAAGTGTCGGCCTGGGGTAGTTCGCATAATGGCGTCAATAAATAATTCTCATTTCTTTTTGTAAAAAAAGGCATTTTCACTAAGTTAAAGTGCTATTTTTTGTTTATATCTCATTGTTGATCTATTTGTTACATTTCTCAAGCATTGCCATGTTAAAATTGTGAGTTTTTAATTTATTTTGCTTATATGGAAATGAGTGTATGAATACAATCTTATGGCATCTCAGTGTTTATGTTTTTAAAGGGACCATTCATTCATGAGACAAGTTCTTTCTTAGAAGATACATGACCCCCATTTTTCTGTGGATTTTTTGGCAGCATATGTGTCATTTGTGATGAGAATGTAAGTTATTCATTTTTAATTTGGGCCCAGATATGAATGACAACATGGCATTTAAATTTTAATTCACACACAACTCAATGCAGCAATCAATGGGTGTGTTACACCTCCAGGCAGAGCATAGCGTCCGCTCCTGGAGCCGCCATTTCTACCGGTGTTTCCTTCAAAACTTATTCCGATAAAAAAAAGTCTACTTAACGACTGTATAACAACGACGACTTGTAGTTTGCACAAGACAACTTACGAAATGCACATAACAACTTATTAAATGTACATAACAACTTACGAAACGCACATAACAACTTCGAAAATGCACATAACAACTTATGCACAACATGCAAAAGGCCAACAGAAGGCAGCCGAGGCTTTCCATATGTTGGCATTAATCTGCATGCCCCAGTTGTGATCCCAGTCTTGAACCGCCTTTAACTCGTCTTGTAGTATGAGATGGTCCTTTCTGGTTGCTATGACCCAATAGAGCAGGCTGTCATCTGCGAAAAATCGCACCTGTGATCTGACAGATACAGGGAGGTAGGACTGTGATATAACACATGAATGGTAGAGTTTCCATGACAGTACCCTGAGGGACACTGTAGTCTAGACTGGTTCCGAGTACTCCCCTTCTACTGAAAGTTGCATATGTCGCTGGGTCAGGAAATTACGAATCCAGGTGATTAGGGGTCTGTCTATGCCATAGACTACATACTTATTTGGGCCTGTGCTTATGTTTTCATGTATACATTTCACTGAAATAAAATCGGACATTTATTTGTTTATGCTCAATATATGCTTTGCTTACAGACAATGTCCCTTAAAGTTAAGAACTTCCGAATACTCCGTCAACTGTTTCATGGTATTACGCTCTACTTTATATTAATGAGATTATTACGGATAGTAATTCTTACGCAGCACCGAGAACTCAATAAATGATGACGTCAATCAATTTTACGCAGATTGTTAGAAATTTGCTGTTTCTGGCTCATTTAATATTGCAGATTTTGCAAAATTAAACCTGTAAAGAAAAATAATCGGTGAAGCATTGGTTGACAATGCATTCAATGGACTTCTATGTATCGACTTGCCGATATGTCATGCAAGCAGACCCAGACAATCCTGAATCGTGGTCGGATTTATACAGACTTCTACCTTGTTTACGTCAGTCGTTGTGTTGTTATGTATGCTTTAATCTTGTGCTGGATCCCATGGGACCGACGCATAACGAGTGTAAGCATGCAGTGTGCAGAAAATGCCTTGGTGGTAAAATGAAACTAAAACCGTCCTGCAGTTGGTGCAAGGATCATAGTGACTTTGAGCCCAATATTTTACTGAAAATATTAGTCGCCTGTTTCAGGAAACTGTGCTTGTATATTAACAACTCGCCAATTCGACAGCACCTTGCTAATCTAAGTGTTAACGGTGAAAGTAATAGTTTAATAAATATTCTGAAAGAAGCCAGGGAATTTGAAGATAATTATGTACCAAGAAGCAGTGTCATGCCAGTCGGTAAGGTGCCTGTGTCGAAGCATGTTGTGTCAACTTCAAAACAACTTCATGTGGTGATTGAGGAAGAATCAGTCGATTTGAAACCAGGATGCTCGTCGGATGACGATCGTGCAATTACAGCAGCACAAGCTGTGTCGGTTAGTGAGCAAGAGAAAAACATACTTTCGTTAAAAGAGGCAGTTATACTCGCAGAGTCACCACTGAGAATCAAGCAGACAACTTTGGAGAAGCGACGTAAAAGAAGCAGTCATAGTGACTCGGATGAAAATGAAAGTTTTGAATTACCTGAATCATTTCACCTTAAATCGTCAAAAGCAGAGGACGACTTTGAGAAAAACAATAAATTGCCCATTCAGGAAAGAAAAAGTCAAAAGAACAAGCCAAGTGATTCTCATGATGGTAATGACATCTATGTACAACAAGAGTCACCGCATCATAAAGAAAACAATAAAAGAATGTGTAATAAAACAGTCGTTTTTATGAAAAGAGCAACACAAGATAAAAAGAAAAGGAAACTTACACAATATCTAAAACGGAAGGCTATTCATCAGTCAAAAGACCAAAAATTTATTTCTAAGAAGAAACCTGTCTTTAAACTATATAGAGAAGCTCCAATCGATTTAGTAAGGATAGATAACAACTACGAGCCAACGGCTAAAAAGATGAAGCAGGACTTGTGTCCCCCCGAGTTGAAACCTCTAAGCTTTTGCAAATGTGGAAAGGCTGGGAATTCTAACAGATTGACATGCCTTGGACAGAGGTGCCCATGCTATAGTATGAAACTGCCGTGTATTGGTTGTAAGTGTAGGGGCTGCAGAAACCCTAAAAAGGGACCTCAGGGGCAAAATGATACATACAGTCACGCTGTTCTCCGATCAGAAAGGAGATCTTTAAATTAGTCAGTTGTTAGCCCGCGACTTAACATTTTGGGAGGATTTAGCGATACCTTAGCATCTGTTCTTGAACTTTCAAAGGTCATAGACTCATACTATACCAGTATATGTGCATGTATCATATATGATTATTTTATATATTCTGAACGTGCTCGCAGAAGGATGTTCAGGTCCACATGGGCCTTTTGTTTAAAGACCTCCCTGTATGCTTACATAAATCGTTTTGTGTGTGTATGTATACATATATAATGTGCATATATATATCATATGTTGTGCCAACAGGTGTTGGGAAAAATTGATTTCACTGAAAACAAAACAAAAAATAATATAAAACATGTATTTTATTAACGTTCAAATATTTTTTAAGCATACAAATATTTTTTAAACATACAAATATAAATTAAAATACTAAAAAATATTTACTTTTATTGTGTCGCCTGCATAGCATGGCAGACACTTAGGGATCACTTTGCCCATCGTCCATCACACTTTAACCCTTAACCTAACCATGGCCATAACTTGAAAAGTATTTGACATGTTCATGAAACTTCACACACATCTTCATCTTAAACGAAGGAATGCTGTTACACATGTCCGATAACTCTGACTTTCATTTTGACAGAGTTATGCCCCCTTTCATAATACTTTAACCTGCAACCTAACCAGGCTCATAACTAGCCATAATTTAAGAAGTATTTGTGGCATAATTTAAGAAGTATTTGACCCCGTGTGGTTCCCGGGTGCCCCCGTTTGGTCACGGGGCAAAGAATAGGGCCACTGCAGATCCCTTTGGAGGGGTACCGTAGGCAAAGGGGTAGAATCCCCCCAAATTCATGTTCATTTTATCATTTTTTGTTCATGTTCATTAAAGGTCTTCATCAAGATCCCTGCATTGTTTCAGGTGCCATCTCGCTCACATCAAAAGAGCAGTGGCAGAAAAGCAATAAACGTGGCTCCAGCGTAAATGGAGTTTCTACGATAGAATTTGCAGCAACTCTGCAGTTCAGGGTGAGAAGATTCTAGGCCCATTTTCCATATTTTATCTCGATGTACATGGAGGATGAGCCTGGCATGTTCATGCCTGTTAGGCGCCATATAACCTTTTGATGTGTTGGTGCACCTTAAAACCCAATTCAATTAAGAAGTATTTTGTCTTATGTTCATGAAACTTCAAACATATATTCATCTTACCACACAGAATAGTGTTACCCACAACCAATAACTCTGACTTTCATTTCAGCAGAGTTAAGCCCCTTTTCATAAAACTTTAACCTGCAACCTAACCAAGCTCATAACTGGCCATAACTAGAAATGTATTTGACCTATATTCATCTTAACTGAAGGAATGTCGTTACACATGTCCAATAACTCTGGCTTTCATTTCAGCAGAGTTATGCCCCCGTTTTCATAAAAGTTTAACCTGCAACCTAACCAAGCTCATAACTGGCCATAACTTGAAAAGTATTTGACCTATGTTCATGAAACGTCACACGCATATTCGTCTTATCTGAAGGAATATCGTTGCACATGTCCAATAACTCTGACTTCCATTTTGGCAGAGTAATACCCACTTTTTCATAAAACTTTAACCTGCAGCATAACTTGGTAAAATATTTACCTATCGTCATGAAACTTTATACAGTTCTTCCTTATCAGTTATCCAATGCAAATGTATGCCCCTTTTCATAAACTTTACCCCTTTACAAAAAACTGCTCCATTATTCATGAAGTATTGCACCTTGTGACTACAAACTTTATAGTTAGATTGTACTTGGTGAAATAAGCACACGGCAAGCGACAGAAGTGTTCCGTGGAACAGCCTTCTAGTATGTCAAATCACTGTTGGGAACACATATGTATGTGGTTATATTACCAGTTATTATTGGACAGATTTATGTGTAACAGTCTCTTTAAAAACTAATCTGTGAGTACTGTGTTGCGGTTGGCAAACTTTTAAGCATAAATGGGACAACTGGAAAATTGAACAGAGCAAGTGGCTTTTTCAAAGTCCTGTCCTACCTCATTTGTATATGTGTCTAAAGATTGTACATATTGAGTTGTTAAATAAGCAGCCTTGTGAGTCATACACAGTGCATCTGTTATATTTAGCCATATATTTACAAAAATACCCACCCATTTTTTATTTATAAGTTCTTTCTTCATTTAATGATAGTTGCCACAAGGTAAATCATTAAAAGTTACAACTTTGTGACATCATTAATGTCATGTAAGATTGTTATCGAGTACATGCACCTTAACTATTAATAAATCATTTACCCAAAACCTGTTGTATTGGATTCTTGTGGCAACTTCTAAATATAAAATTGAAAAATATGTTCCAGTCAAGCTTATTTGATGGTTTGTTGTCCGTTGTCGCCTACGAGTCCCCGTTAGCTAAGTCATGCTTACGTAATAACTTTACAATTTTCACCATTTTAATTTTGAGATTTATTCAAACAAGATTTAGGACGAGTTCTGAATTGTCGCCCCTGATTATTGAAAAATAAGCAAGCTGCAGGTAAACAGCTTCTTATTTTCACCATTTTTATTTCACCTGCGTTGTAGAATGACAGACACTTAGGGATCACTTTGTTCGTTGTTGTCCATCCTTCTCACTTTTACCTGCAACCTTACCTTGGCCATAACCTGACTTATGTTCATGAAACTTAACACACATCTGTGTCTTACCTCCAAGGAATGTTGCTAAACATGTCCCATAACTCTTGATTTTTGTCAGGGTTATGCCCCTTTTCATAAAACTTTAAACTGCAACCTGACCTATCCCATAACTTGGTAAGATATTGACATAACTTTAAAAGTATTTGACCTATGTTTATGAACCTTAACACACATGTTCATCTTACTCCAAGGAATGTTGTTACACATGTCCAAAAACTCTGACTTTCATTTTAGTAGATGTATACCCCTTTTCATAAAACCTTACAGAAATAAGAACACGACAGGCTTTCACAAGTGTTCCATGGAACACCTTTCAAGTTTTTTTGAAGGTTGGCATAGTGATTATTTTGTATTGTTATTAAAACATGATACAGAACTTTGTTTGTAAAATGGATAACATAGATCTGGTTATTGCAGTATGCCATTATAATGGTGACCAAAATAGGAATGCAGTTTTCCAATATGTGGCCAGGATAGATAACTCAGCAAGTTCACAAGTATATATCATGTTATTTAAATTTTAAACTTACACAAAAATATATTGTTTCAATAAAAAAAAAAACGTATTCGTTACTTGTATTAAAGTGTTTTTAACAACTAAATTAATTGCCTAAACATGATAAAGATCTTTCATTTACCTTTGTTTTCATTTTCTGTTATCAAAGTATGTCGTCCTATGTTTGTAGGCTAAACGGGGGAAGCCTCAACATGGATAAATGATATAATTGTCTCTATAGGGGCATACACTCATGTTATTTTGAGTTATAAAAAGTGTCAAA
>JAWPHD010022779.1:0-24061 GCA_037043455.1 Cyrtodaria siliqua | reverse complement strand
TGTACAACTAGGCTTGGTACTGATCATCCCTGCAAAGTGTCAATGAAATCCGGACAAATGAAGGCCCTTTAATTTTACTGAGGCCAAGATATAGCATATTTCAGAAATTCAAGGGCCATGACTCCGATGTAAATGGTCCAATGTGAATGTTTTTCGAACTTGTCCAAGCTTTCATTGATATTAACAATCTGGTAGTTTTTTAAAGATCGGATGAAAGATGCCTTATCGTCTTAACGAGGCAAAATATAGGATTTTAACTAAATCAAGGGCCATAACTCCACTGTTACTGGTCCGATCTGGCTGGTTTGACCGAGCTGTCATTGATATTAACAGTCTAGTAAAGTTTCATAAAGATCGCATGAAAAATAAAGGCCCTATCGTCTTAACGAGGCAAAGTATAGCATTTTTAACTAAATCAAGGGCCATAACTCATCTGTTATTGGTCCGATCTGGCTGGTTTTCGAAATTGTCTGAGCTGTCATTGATATAAACAATCAGGTAAAGTTTTGTAAAGATCAGATGACAGATGAAGGCCCTATCGAATTAACGAAGCAAAATATAGCATTTTTAACTAAATCAAGGGCCATAACTCATCTGTTACTGGTTCGATCTGGCTGGTTTTCAAAATTGTCTGAGCTGTCATTGATATAAACAATCAGGTAAAGTTTTGTAAAGATCAGATGAAAGATGAAGGCCCTATCCAATTAACGAGGCAAAATATAGCATTTTTAAATAAATCAAGGGCCATAACTCATCTGTTACTGGTCCGATCTGGCTGGTTTTCGAAATTGTCTGAGCTGTCATTGATATAAACAATCAGGTAAAGTTTTGTAAAGATCAGATGAAAGATGAAGGCCCTATCAAATTAACGAGGCAAAATATAGCTTTTTTAACTAAATCAAGGGCCATAACTCCGCTGTTACAAGGTCCGATCCAGCTAGTTTTCGAACTTGTTCTAGCTCTCATTTATATAAACAATCTGGTAAAGTTTGGTAAAGATTGGATGAAAGATGAAGGGCCTATCATCTTAATGAGGCAAAATATAGCAATTTTAACTAAATCAAGGGCAATAACTCCGCTGTTAATGATCCGATCTAGCTGGTTTTCGCAACTGTCTGAACTGTCATTGATATTAACAATCTGTGCAAGTTTGGTAAAAATCAAATAATAAATGAAGGTGCTAGAGTGTTCACAAGGCTTAATATGGCATTTTTCAGCAAAACAAGGGCCATAACTCCGGTGAAATTATTTCGTGCCTGCCGGTTTTCAAACTTGTCCGAGCTTTCATTGATATAAAGACACTGGCAAAGTTAAGTAAAGGTCCGATTAATATTCAAGGCCCTAGAGTGTTCACAAGGCAAAAAATAGCATTTTTCAGAAAAAACAAGGGCCATAACTCCGGTGTTACTGATCCGATTTGGCTGATTTTTGAACTTGTCCCAGCTTTCATTGCTATTAACAATCTGTGCAAGTTTGGTAAAGAACAAATAATAAACGAAGGTGTTAGAGTGTTCACAAGGCAGAAAATGGCAATTTTCAGAAAAAACAAGGACCATAACTCCGGTGTTACTGATTCGATTTGGCTGGTTTTCGAACTTGTCCGAGCTTTTATTGATATTGACAATCTGTGCAAGTTTGGTAAAGATCAAATAATAAATGAAGGTGCTAGAGTGTTCACAAGGCTTAATATGGCGTTTTTCAGCAAACAAGGGCCATAACTCTAGTGAAATTTATCCGATCTGGCTGGTTTTCAACTTGTCCGAGCTTTTATTTATATAAAGACACTAGCAAAGTTTCGTAAAGATTCGATTAATAATGAAGGCCCTAGAGTGTTCACAAGGCAAAAGTTAACAGACGGACGGACGGACGGACGTACGACGGACGACGGACAACTCGCCATCCCATAAGCTCTGCTGGCCTTCGGCCAGTAGAGCTAAAAATAGGGTCGGTCTGGTTACCGGAAACAGACTCTTTTTTTTTTTTTTTGGCCTTATTACAAGGTTACAAGTATCTGTACCCACCTTTTCAAGTAAACTTCATTTTGCAAAACATCTTGAAACATGATCTCCATGTTGCGTTCCCTTTCCTCAGTGGCCAGTTGTTTCTGTGAAGGTGGGCACTGACAACAATCTCCTGTGTTTGTCTTGTTCTTTTGTTCTTCATCTTTCCTTTCCTGATTTTTCTGACCGACACCAGAAGTCAGCGCTAAAATAATTCATGCAAGTATAAACACTGTATTATCAATAGACTAATAAATCAAGCTTTAAGCTATTTACAACTAGATGGGCGATCTCTTAAGCACGACCTGGTTCCAGAATATAGGACAACTAAATCTTTTCATTAAGTGTAGATCTATACGCAAAGCTTGGTGAAGATGAACAAGGTCATAGGGAATGTTAAAGGGACACATGGCAATCTTGAGTTTTTTTCAAACATTAAAATATGCTCCTCAATTTACTTATCCTGCGTCAGTTTGACTTTAAAACTGCTTGCATATAACTAAATAAAAAATTGACATTTCAACTTTCTTCAATATTTTACCAATTTTTTTTAATATATTACCGGTGCAATATTACAAAAAGTTAGTAATATGCAAAAAATAGTTTCCTTTGAACTATTCTAACAATTAATATTAATGATTGAACAAATGCAAGTTAAGAGGAAAACTAACGGGACGCCGTGAGTTTTTAAAACAAGAGGTCAATGACCTTGAAGTTCTACTGAATGATTTTGTTTTCAGGAAGAAGTCGCTACAAACTTGTTTTTTGAAAATCTATTTTTAGCAGTGGCGGCCATCTTGAATTTCCGGCCGACCTGAAATTTTGCTAGGATCAATTAGACATCAAGAGCAACATTCCTGTGAAGTTTCATGAAAATCCGTCAAGTAGTTTCAGAGAAGTAGTCGCTACAAGTTTTCATTATATAACTCTATGTAAACAAAGATGGCCGCTGACAGCCATGTTTAACATTGAATCAAAATAATGTTCGACTCGGATAACCATCATGTCATGCTGATAATTTTAGAAAAAGTCCCATATCAATATCACTTATAGTTTTCAAGAAGTAGTCGCTACAAACTTATTTTTTTTAAATCTATTTTTAGCTGTGGTGGCCATCTTGAATTTCTGGCCGATCTGAAATTTTGCTAGGATCAATAAGACATCAAGAGCAACATTCATGTGAAGTTTCATGAAAATCGTCAAGTAGTTTCAGACGAGTAGTCGCTACAAGTTTTCAATATATAACTCTATGTAAACAAAGATGGCCACTGGCAGCCATGTTTAACGTCGAATCAAAATAATGTTCGACTCGGATAACCATCATGTCATGCTGATCATTTTAGAAAAAGTCCCATATCAATATCTCTTATAGTTTTCAAGAAGTAGTCGCTACAAACTTATTTTTTATAAATCTATTTTTAGCCTTGGCGGCCATCTTGAATTTCCGGCCGACCTGAAATTTTGCTAGGATCAATAAGACATCAAGAGCAACATTCCTGTGAAGTTTCATGAAAATCCGTCAAGTAGTTTCAGAGGAGTAGTCGCTACAAGTTTTCATTATATAACTCTATGTAAACAAAGATGGCCGCTGGCAGCCATGTTTAACGTCGAATCAAAACGATTTTCGACAAGGACCAACATCATGTCATCCTGATCATTTTAGAAAAAGTCCAATATCAATATCTCTTATAGTTTTCAAGAAGTAGTCGCTACAAACTTATTTTTTAACAAGAGGTCAATGACCTTGAAGCTCTACTGATTGGTTTTGATTTCAGGAAGTAGTGACTACAAACTTGATTTTTGAAAATCTATTTTTAGCCGTGGCGGCCATCTTGAATTTCCGGCCGACCTGAAATTTTGCTAGGATCAATTAGGCATCAAGAGCAACATTTCTGTGAAGTTTCATGAAAATCCGTCAAGTACTTTCAGAGGAGTAGTCGCTACAAGTTTTCATTATATAACTCTATGTAAACAAAGATGGCCACTGGCAGCCATGTTTAACGTCGAATCAAAATAATGTTCAACTCGGATAACCATCATGTCATGCTGATCATTTTAGAAAAAGTCCTATATCAATATCTCTTAAAGATTTCAAGAAGTCGTCGCTACAATCTTATTTTTTTTTAATCTATTTTTAGCCGTGGCGGCCATCTTGATTTTCCGGCCGACCTGAAATTTTGCTAGGATCAATAAGACATCAAGAGCAACATTCCTGTGAAGTTTTATGGAAATCCGTAAAGTAGTTTTAGAGGAGTAGTCGCTACAAGTTTTCATTATATAACTCTATGTTAACAAAGATGGCCACTGGCAGCCATGTTTAACGTCGAATCAAAATGATTTTCGACAAGGACCAACATCATGTCATGCTGATCATTTTAGAAAAAGTCCCATATCAATATCTCTTATAGTTTTCAAGAAGTAGTTGCTACAAACTTATTTTTTAAAAATCTATTTTTAGCCGTGGCGGCCATCTTGAATTTCCGGCCGACCTGAAATTTTGCTAGGATCAATAAGACATCAAGAGCAGCATTCGTGTGAAGTTTCATGAAAATCCGTCAAGTAGTTTCAGAGGAGTAGTCGCTACAAGTTTTCATTATATAACTCTATGTAAACAAAGATGGCCGCTGGCAGCCATGTTTAACGTCGAATCAAAACGATTTTCGACAAGGACCAACATCATGTCTTTAGAAAAAGTCCCATATCAATATCACTTATAGTTTTCAAGAAGTAGTCGCTACAAACTTGTATTTTGAAAATCTATTTTTAGCCATGGCGGCCATCTTGAATTTCCGGCCGACCTGAAATTTTGCTAGGATCAATTAGACATCAAGAGCAACATTTCTGTGAAGTTTCATGAAAATCCGTCAAGTAGTTTCAGAGGAGTAGTCGCTACAAGTTTTCATTATATAACTCTATGTAAACAAAGATGGCCACTGGCAGCCATGTTTAATGTCGAATCAAAATAATGTTCCACTCGGATAACCATCATGTCATGCTGATCATTTTAGAAAAAGTCCCATATCAATATCACTTATAGTTTTCAAGGAGTAGTCGCTACAAACTTATTTTTTAAAAATCTATTTTTAACTGTGGCAGCCATCTTGAATTTCTGGCCGATCTGAAATTTTGCTTGGATCAATTAGACATTAAGAGCAACATTCCTGTAAAGTTTCATGAAAATCCGCCAAGTAGTTTCAGAGGAGTAGTCGCTACAAGTTTTTACTATATAACTCTATGTAAACAAAGATGGCCGCTGGCAGCCACGTTTAACGTCGAATCAAAACGATTTTTGATAAGGACCAACATCATGTCATGCTGATCATTTTAGAAAAAGTCCCATATCGATATCACTTATAGTTTTCAAGAAGTAGTCGCTACAAACTTGTATTTTGAAAAATTATTTTTAGCCGTGGCGGCCATCTTGAATTTCCGGCCGACCTGAAATTTTGCTAGGATCATTGAGACATCAAGAGCAACATTCCTGTGAAGTTTCATGAAAATCCGCCAAGTAGTTTCAGAGGAGTAGTCGCTACAAGTTTTCATTATATAACTCTATGTAAACAAAGATGGCCGCTGGCAGCCACGTTTAACGTCGAATCAAAACGATTTTCGACAAGGACCAACATCATGTCATGCTGATCATTTTAGAAAAAGTCCCATAGCAATATCCCTTAGAGTTTTCAAGAAGTAGTCGCTACAAACTTGTTTTTTAAAAACCTATTTTTAGATTTGGCGGCCATCTTGGATTTCACATCTACATGAATTTTTGCTAGGATCAACTAGACTTCATGGGCAACATTTCTGTAAAGTTTCATGAAAATCCATTCAGTAGTTTCAGAGGAGTAGTCGCTACAAAAAAAAAGTTAACGGACAGACGGACGGACGGACGGACGGACAGACGGACGGATGACGGACGCCGCACCACGGCATAAGCTCTGCTGATCTCTGATCAGTAGAGCTAAAAATCAAGATGGCCTATGTCCCTTTAATATAAAACTGGTGCACCTGTGTCAACTGCCTTTGTTTGCATCAGCATCAGTAATCTTTGAACTACTGAACCCACAATTAATCTGAGGTAGGGTCAAATTTGACCCCAGGGTCACCATTTGAACAAACTTGGTATAGTACTATATTATGGTAAATGCAAAATATTAAACCTCTTGACTTTTGTAGTTTCGAAGAAGAATTTTTAAAGTTTTTTCCTATATAAGTCCATGTAAAACTGTGACCCCTGGGCAGGGCCAGATTTGACCCCAGGGTCACCATTTGAACAAACTTGGTAGAGAACCGTAAGCTTTAGTAAATGCAAAATATTAAACCTCTGGCTCCAGGAAGTTTTAAGTTTTTCCCTATATATTATATGTAATACAGTACAGCTCACGCGAAACACACACTTCACTCGATTCGCCGAGTTTGGTCGTATCGAGTTTCGCGCGTATCTACGCGGAGTCAGTGTTTGTCCTCGGCGAATTCACGCGGCGAAAGTACGCTATTGCCGAGTGATAGCCACTTCGAGTTACTCCGCGTAGAATCCAATTAAGCAAAAGTGCACACCTGTGAACTCCGCGTACCTCGGCGTGAAGGATGCCGGGTATCTCGGCGTAAAATTTGTTTTTTCCTTCGACGTCAGCCTTTTTTTTTTTAGAATCGAATAGAATATTTCCAATCACGGGCCACCAAGTACATGTATGTAATGTAATAAATATAGGCACGCACACACAGCAAATGCTTGATTGTGACGAGGAGTATTAATCAAATTATGAAGCAACATTATATTGATAACAAGAGGTCAATGACCTTGAAGCTCTACTGATTGATTTTGATTTCAGGAAGTAGTCACTACAGACTTGTTTTTTGAAAATATATTTTTAACCGTGGCGGCCATCTTGAATTTCCGGCCGACCTGAAATTCTGCTAGGATCAATTAGACATTAAGAGCAACATTCCTGTGAAGTTTCATGAAAATCCGTCAAGTTGTTTCAGAGGAGTAGTCGCTACAAGTTTTCATTATATAACTCTATGTAAACAAAGATGGCCGCTGGTAGCCATGTTTAACGTCAAATCAAAACGATTTTCGACAAGGACCAACAAAATGTCATACTGATCATTTTAGAAAAGGTCCCATATCAATATCTCTTATAGTTTTGAAGAAGTAGTCACTACAAACTTATTTATTTTAAATCTATTTTTAGCTGTGGCGGCCATCTTGAATTTCCGGCCGACCTGAAATTTTTCTAGGATCAACTAGACATCAAGAGCAACATTCCTGTGAAGTTTCATGAACATCCGTCAAGTAGTTTCAGAGGAGTAGTCGCTACAAGTTTTTACTATATAACTCTATGTAAACAAAGATGGCCGCTGGCAGCCATGTTTAACGTTGAATCAAAACGATTTTTGACAAGGATCAACAACATGTCATGCTGATCATTTTAGAAAAAGTCCCATATCAATATCACTTATAGTTTTCAAGAAGTAGTCGCTACAAACTTGTATTTTAAAACTCTATTTTTAGCTTTGGCGGCCATCTTGGATTTCTCATCAACATGAATTTTTGCTAGGATCAACTAGACTTTATGGGCAACATTTCTGTAAAGTTTCATGAATATCCATCCAGTAGTTTCAGAGGAGTTGTCGCTACAAATAAAAGTTTACGGACAGACAGACGGACGGACGGACAGACGGACGACGGACCACGGCATAAGCTCTGCTGATCTCTGATCAGTAGAGCTAAAAACAAGTAGAGGTCTACCAATTACACAAAATGTGTAAACCTTTAAAATGACCTTGCTGTTTAATTGAATTAAATTGGAATTTATAGTCGCACCGACTATATATATATATATATATTCCAATTTAATTCAATTAAAATACGTAATTTAGATAAGGTAAACTGTTTTACACTTAAATTGCCCAACCATTTGTATTTCACCAAAAGCCTTGAAATTAACGTAGTATCGGAATTGGCAATTCAGTGCAATATTGCTCTCTAAACATATTACAACTTTCTTTTCAGGTAGAAGTTTGATCAGCAAATAAATTTATATCGGTGCACAAGTTCGTACACATATCTGTTGATTATGTGCAGAATAGTACCGGAGAT
The DNA here is from genome assembly GCA_037043455.1 of Cyrtodaria siliqua. NCBI lineage: Eukaryota > Metazoa > Mollusca > Bivalvia > Adapedonta > Hiatellidae > Cyrtodaria > Cyrtodaria siliqua. The sequence continues at coordinate 15,961 of JAWPHD010022779.1, read as the reverse complement.
AACGAAAAGCAAGTGCAATCAGATTAATTTCATTTCCTATTGTATACCCGCGTGCCCGAACCCATCATTGTATGACTGTACGTTTATAATTTAATAAAAACATAGGAAAGTTGTTTGCTGTTTAGTTTTCAGGCAAGTATATGTGGTATTGTTACGCCGACGACTCACTACTACATATCTTTAGTACCGACATATTTTGCAAAGTGGATTATTTCTTTTTAACTATTAATTAAAACTGAAAAACAATGACCCCCACCCCATACATTTTTTTCTAATTTCTTCGCAGGTGAATATCATGAAGGTGAGAAAAAACGTATTCTATTTTTCAATGACATGCTAGATCATTATTAAATTGACTGTATGAGGCCTATTATGAAATATTAAGTGTATACGTTTGAAGTTATTAAACTGAGAAGATGTTTGATATATCAAAGCATTTTTTTAAATCGACTTCCTGCACAATTATCACCTATTAATCCATATTTTCTTCTAATTTCTTAAAGTAGAGACAATGATCATGAAGGTGAGAAAAAACACGTCTTTTTCAATGACATGTTAGATTTTAATTAAATTGCCAGCACGCAGCTAGCTTGTTATGAAATATTAAGTATATGTTTGAAGTCATTAAACTGAGATGTGTTTGCCATATCAAAGCATTTTTTTAAATCCACTTTCTGCACAAAATGTATCCCCTATTGTTATACCATGCAGCATCTTACGCGATTTACAAAAGTAATTAAATTGGTCTAAAGACATCCTGGCGCATTCCTCTATTCACAAATTAAATCGTAGTTTTTTTTTTACAATTGTGTCTACCTGCATCTATTGTTTGTTTTTCTTATTGATGTTTAATAATGATCTCACACGAGTGCCTGATTGATATTGAATTTATCAAACAAGTTGGATACTGCGTCCATTAAGTTATACCAAGCAACATCTTACGCGATTTACATATTTCAAAAGTAATTAAATAGGTCTAAAGACATCGCCCTGGCGAATTCCCTTATTCACAAATTTAACGAAAGTAAAACTGAAATAAGCCTGAATATTTTTACATGTAACTTGCAGTTGAATATGTCTATACACTTTTGAAAATGTGCAGACCAACACATCATTTGCAGACGCTTTCTCCTTGTTGCAGTCCATAATTACAAGTGATTGATGACAGTGAAAACTTAAAAAAAAAGTGCTGATGTGGTAATGAAACATACATGTAAATGTGCAACTATATCCATTTGCTTATGTTCGATGTGTTTATGCGTGTGTATAAGGATATGTGTGTGTACCTTTTCTACTTATATGTCAGCTGTTTATAAACATGAACAATAACATATTTTCTTGTTAGAAGTTTTAAAATGGAATACTTCTCCCTCTATAGTCATTACCAAACACAAATGCAAACAACTTTGCCGTTTATCAAGTTCGGTTGAAAATTATTATTTTTTAAGAACATGCTTGTATATTAAAACATGAGGACTCTTGTGTTTTTTGTTTCTTATTAATTCACAATAGTTTAGTGTTTTTCTTATTAATTCACAATAGTTTAGTGTTTGTTAGCAGATGTTAATATGTAACTGAGTGATCACAAACCAAGAATGATGTAGATGTTGCTATATATCGACGAGACTACACCATATGAATCAGAAGGGATGACAGTAGGGTGTGTGAGGTTTGGTGCTCCCTAGAACCTGGTTTAAACCCCCGTCTTTTTTGCCACTGAGCGTTTGAAGGCGACAGCCCAATTGTCAACCTTTTTTTGTGTTTTTGACGTCATATTCCTTATTAACATTTCCATTCATTTTTGTCGTTTTGCGTGTTTTAGAGTTAACTGTATTCTGAAGGAAGCTGCTTTTCCTGTTCGACTTTTATACTTTTTTTAAGTGTTTCTACGACCAAACTTCTGTTAACAATAATGGATGCCCTGGTTACTAGGTTAAAAGATAATTTTACGTCATTTTTATAAATAGATAGCCTACTGCAGTGTTGCAGTGATGGTTTAAATATTTCATTATGTATTATTATTGGTGCAACGGATTGCGGCAGGTGCTGTTCATAAAACAAGAGGTCAATGACCTTGAAGCTCTACTGATTGATTTTGATTTCAGGAAGTAGTCGCTACAGACTTGTTTTTTGAAAATTTATTTTTAGCCGTGGCGGCCATCTTGAATTTCCGGCCGACCTGAAATTTTGCTAGGATCAATTAGACATCAAGAGCAACATTTCTGTAAAGTTTCATGAAAATCCGTCAAGTAGTTTCAGAGTAGGAGTCGCTACAAGTTTTTAATATATAACCCTATGTAAACAAAGATGGCCACTGGCAGCCATGTTTAATGTCGAATCAAAATAATGTTCGACTAGGATCAACATCATGTCATGCTGATCATTTTAGAACAAGTACCATATCAATATCACATATAGTTGTCAAGAAGTAGTCGCTACAAACTTATTTTTAGATGTGGCGGCCATCTTGAATTTCTGGCAGACCTGAAATTTTGCTAGGATCAATTAGACATCAAGAGCAACATTCCTGTAAAGTTTCATGAAAATCCGGCAAGTAGTTTCAGAGGAGTAGTCGCTACAAGTTTTTACTATATAACCCTATGTAAACAAAGATGGCCACTGGCAGCCATGTTTAATGTCGAATCAAAACGATTTTCGACAAGGACCAACATCATGTCATGCTGATCATTTTAGAAAAAGTCCCATATCAATATCTCTTATAGTTTTCAAGAAGTAGTCGCTACAAACTTGTATTTTAAAAATCTATTTTTAGCTTTGGCAGCCATCTTGGATTTCACATCAACATGAATTTTTGCTAGGATCAACTAGACTTCATGGGCAACATTTCTGCACCACGGCATAAGCTCTGCTGATCTCTGATCAGTAGAGCTAAAAATCAACCATCATAACCTTACATCATTGTGTTGAAAATGATGTAAAACACCATATAAAAGATGTTGGGAGCGTAAGTTGTATATTATATCTATCTTTAAATTTTTATTTTATTTAGTGCAATAAAACAAACAAATAAATAAGGAAAAAATAGGCATGAAAAAAACTAGAACATTTACCTGGAAAGATATACTCCTGATTTTTTAAATATTAACAGATACCCCCATCTGTTAATATTTAAAAAATCAGGAGTATGAAACCACTGTAGGTCTCACTACACAGTTAGCTCCCTTGCATGTAACTGTCCTTGCATGTAACTGTAGGATGATTCTTACACCATAAAAAGTAGGGGTGTGTTCTTCGGTTTGAGATATTTTAATAACTGCCCATGGAAATTTTCTTTTCTTGTTGAAAGGCTAGAAAACAATCAGAGCTCTAGATAAGGTTTTTGCTATTTGGGTTTTTTAAACCAGTCAAATTTTTTTATCAATATTTATACCCTTCATTTTTTTCTTTAACTATGTTAGTTATTGTAAATTTTACAATACACCATCGCCGTTAGTCTCAGCTACAAGACAGATAAAAATATCGGACAGGGAAAGCGGCATTCAAGGACAACAGTCAACCACAAAACACAGAAACAAACACGCAAACAAAAGAGAAGGCAAAAGTAATAAAAAATGCAAACAACATCACAAACACAAAAGGGTTGACAATAGGGCTACCGCCTTGGAACGGTCAGTGGCAACAAAGGCCACTGGGGGTTTAAACCGGTTCTAGATGCACCAAACCTCACACTTACCCTACTGTCATCCCATTAAAACAGGACAGTGTAAATAAAGAAATCCTCGCCATGATCTAATCTCTAACCAACAAGGCAGAATTAATAAGCAATATAAGTAAAACACAAATATGCTCGTGTAAATATAATACAAAAAACAATAGCCTAGAAAGCCACAATGAAGGTACTCAATGACTTGGCAGAAGCCAGAGCAACAAGAGAATAAACCATTAAGGGCACGACAGGAAAGATCATAGACAAACATCAAACGCCACCGTCCCAATGGGCTTTAGGTAGGTGTCATCATAGGGTCCACAGCCTGTCCGGTCATCGTACAATTAAAGAGGAAAGCATAGTGGCGAACTGTAAAAGGGTCCACCACCAAGCATGCAGCAAGTTGCAAAATGATAGGGTCATAACCTCTTTTGAAAACTTTTTAACAAGTTTAACAAAGATAGTATAAAAGTGATCAATACAAGCCATGGGAATTTCAACTTCCAGACGGCAATTGTTTTATCTGAAATTGTGCTTCCATCGTGTTTCGTTTTTGACTTTGAAACACTTTGATCAATCAAATCAAATATTACTGGCTGGACAATTGACACAGACGAGACATCTGCTTTAACGTAAATAAAGCTGATGATTTTATTTACGTTTGGAACGATGTTGATGCATTTTTTCCTTCCGCGAACGCTTTTACCGGACACCTTTTCGTATTTTACGGGAAAATTTGACAGTATATCAATACGCAGAATGGATTACAGTACCTATTAACGATACCTCAATTCAACACGTTTTATAAAGTAAACATAACCCGAAACCCGTCTGAAATGTTCGTTTAGTCAAACGTAGACTCGTTCTCAATATGTTCTAATCGAGTCTTGCATCATACAGTACTATGAACATATTCTACAAACGTGTGACAAGTACAGAACAGAACAATTTGACAACCAAACAAACCATTTAATTCAGCAGATGGAATTGAATTGAATTGGATTTTATAGTCGCACCAACAGCTAAGGTCATATGGCGACTTTCCAGCTTCCATTGGTGGAGGAAGACCCCAGGTGCCCCTCCGGGCAATTTTTGTGCACGGGCGGACACCTGGGTAGAACCATCGACGTTCCACAAGCCAGCTGCAGATGGAGATTGCGAAAGGCGGTGCATTTACTTTTCGGTACACATTGAAATAAATCGTTTGTTTTCTTATTTTTTTTAGGTTTTAAGTACGCATAGAAAGAAATCTTTTGCGTTTTTCTAAGTTGAAAAGGGGCCATAACTCCGTCAAAAATTGGTGGTTTGTAACCAAAGTTGATCTTGACCTGTATTTTATGGTCTTAAACCCGTGTACCAAAAATTATTTAAATCCGTTGACCCTTTCATGAGTTATCGTCCGGACACCGTTTTTTGGGCAAATTCTATGTTGAAAAGGGGCCATAACTCAGTTAAAAATTGGTGGTTTGTTACCAAAGTTGATCTTGACCTGTATTTTATGGTCTTAAACCCGTGTACCAAAAATTATTTAAATCCGTCGACCCTTTCATGAGTTATCGTCCGGAAACCATTTTTTGGGCAAATGCTAAGTTGAAAAGGGGCCACAACTCCGTCAAAAATTGGTGGTTTGTAACCAAAGTCGAACTTGACCTGTATTGTATGGTCTTATACCAGTATACCAAAAATTATTTAAATGACCCTTTCATGAGTTATCGTCCGGAAACCAACAGACCGACCGACGGACAGACACAGACCAACAAGCTCACTCCTATATAATCCCCCACATATACTTCGTTTGTGGGGGTATAAAGAAGAAAAATATGCCTCCTGTGAGATTTGAACCCACGACCTCAATAATTCAAGAGGACATTTATCAATTTAAGGCAACAACTCCGGTGTTACTAAGACGATTCCGAAATAAATTTGCCGCGTCACATCCCACTATTGGGTAAAACATTATAATGAAGTTTAATGAAAATCAAACAAGCGGTTATCAAGATATGGCCGTGGACGGACAGAATTAAGCAATTTTTAGCAATTAAAGGGCAACAACTCTGGCGTTATTGGGGCGATTCATGAAAAAAATAGCCGCGTCATCCCACTGTCAGGATGAACATTATTACCAAGTGTAATGAAAATCCAACCTGCGGTTATGAAGATATGGCTCCGGACGGACGGAAGGATGGACGAAAAACGCCAAATTAATATCCCTCCGCCTTCGGTAGTTATTTCTAGCATTTTTTATCATTTATTACGTTAGGTTCTTGTTAGTTTTCAAGGCAACGCCATAGCACACAAATGACTTGCTTCGTGGTGGCTACAGTGGGGTTGTAAAAATCTGTTTCAAATAATTTTACAATATTAAGTGAATATGTAAACCTGTATTGCCATATAATTTAATTTACTTGATTTATAAAAGTGTAATAAATATTATAATTGTCCACATAATATTTGAACGGCCCTCATACTATAGTACAAGCTCTATTTTATGAAGGTCAAGCTAAAAACCTACGATTATCGCAATAGTCTCGGAGTTCGTATTCCCTAGGATCTAAATCACGAAGCTGCCAGTACACCTCGTAATGTGTCACGTTGCCATTGGGTTTGTTGGGAGGGTCCCATGTGATGTAGAGTTCGCCAGGATCCTTTGCTTGTACCTGTAGATTAGTCGGACTTGTTGGAACTGAAACGAAATTTATAAAAAAAAACATTATCATTTTTACTGCGAATTAATAACTTTGTTTACTGGGGCAAATTAATTTTAAGATCTAATGCAAAAGATATACCTGGGGAAAACTCAACAAGAAACATGGAAATTCCACAAAAAAAGAAGATTTTTCATAAAAGTTTTTACAAAGTTATGTTTCAATAAAGTTTGTTTCAATATTTTTTTCCATATAACCTACCTACATACCGTGTTTCACTTTAATATCTCACTCCTAGCTGTTTTTGCCCGAGTAGCCATTTTTGTATTTTTAGCAACAGTGGCATAACCTTGACCCAGTGACCTCAAATGCAATCCCAATCGTCCTTTCCATATAAGATGCCTACACAAAAAGTTTTGTTGCAATATCTCATTCCAAACTAAAGTTATATCCAATAAACCTTAATTATTTATTTTTAGTAACAATAACCTTGACCCTGACCCAAGTGACCTCAAAAGCAATCTCCAAAGCTTCCTTTCCATATCACACACCTATACACAAGTTTTGTTTCAAAATTTCATTTCTAACTGAAGTTATTATTACCCAAAAAACAACTGTTCTACTTTCAGAAACAGCGACCTTGACCCTAGTGACCCCAAATGCAATAACATAATATGTCCCTTAGGGGCATATAAAAGTGTGTTGCACAACAAGACATTATATTTATATTAAGAGATGGGACGCGTCGCACCATTAGGGGACATTACTGAGAGCCTCCACTTCACTTTCTTAAGAGGGGATGTAATTAAGCATTGTAAGCAATATACCATTTTGCCAACATAAATTTCTTTCCTACCAGTGATATTTTTTGGGTTATTTTTACCACCGAATACCGGCACTTTCCCCTAGCAAAAATCGGCTGTATTTTCCCAAAAAAATGTCATATTTTCCCAATCCAAAGTCATATATTCCCAATCAAAATGTTCAATACAAATATTAAATTTACACTTTAAGTACTGGTAAAAAAGCTTTCCGTGAGCGTGTCACATTTTAATTTTCGCGAAAACCTATATTGTCGTACTATCAGCTTGCGGTAAAAGCCGTACTGCACCTTGATAACAAGAGGTCAATGACCTTGAAGCTCTACTGATTGATTTTGATTTCAGGAAGTAGTGACTACAAACTTGATTTTTGAAAATCTATTTTTAACCGTGGCGGCCATCTTGAATTTCCGGCCGACCTGAAATTTTGCTAGGATCAATTAGACATCAAGAGCAACATTCCTGTGAAGTTTCATGAAAATCCGTCAAGTCGTTCCAGAGAAGTAGTCGCTACAAGTTTTCATTATGTAACTCTATTTAAACAAAGATGGCCGCTGACAGCCATGTTTAACATTGAATCAAAATAATGTCCGACTCGGATAACCATCATCTCATGCTGATCATTTTAGAAAAAGTCCCATATCAATATCTATTATAGTTTTCAAGAAGTAGTCGCTACAAAACTTATTTTTTAAAAATCTATTTTTAGCCATGGTGGCCATCCTGAATTTCCGGCCAACCTGAAAATTGTTAAGATCAATTAGACATCAAGAGCAACATTCGTGTGAAGTTTCAAGAAAATCCCTCAAGTAGTTTCAGAGGAGTAGTCGCTACAAGTTTTCATTATATAACTCTATGTAAACAAAGATGGCCACTGGCAGCCATGTTTAACGTCGAATCAAAACGATTTTCGACAAGGACCAACATCATGTCATGCTGATCATTTTAGAAAAAGTCCCATATCAATATCTCTTATAGTTTTCAAGAAGTAGTCGCTACAATCTTATTTTTTTAAATATATTTTTAGCCGCGGCGGCTATCTTGATTTTCTGGCCAACCTGAAATTTTGCTAGGATCAATAAGACATCGAGAGCAACATTCCTGTGAAGTTTCATGAAAATCCGTAAAGTAGTTTCAGAGGAGTAGTCGCTACAAGTTTTCATTATATAACTCTATGTAAACAAAGATGGCCACTGGCAGCCATGTTTAACGTTGAATCAAAACGATTTTCGACAAGGACCAACAGCATGTCATGCTGATCATTTTAGAAAAAGTCCCATATCAATATCTCTTATAGTTTTCAAGAAGTAGTCGCTACAAACTTATTTTTTAAAAATCTATTTTTAGCCATGGTGGCCATCCTGAATTTCCGGCCGACCTGAAATTTTGTTAAGATCAATTAGACATCAAGAGCAACATTCGTGTCAAGTTTCATGAAAATCCCTCAAGTAGTTTCAGAGGAGTAGTCGCTATAAGTTTTCATTATATAACTCTATGTAAACAAAGATGGCCACTGGCAGCCATGTTTAACGTCGAATCAAAACGATTTTCGACAAGGACCAACATCATGTCATGCTGATCATTTTAGAAAAAGTCCCATATCAATATCTCTTATAGTTTTCAAGAAGTAGTCGCTACAATCTTATTTTTTAAAAAATATTTTTAGCCGTGGCGGCCATCTTGATTTTCTGGCCGACCTGAAATTTTGCTAGGATAAATAAGACATCAAGAGCAACATTCCTGTGAAGTTTCATGAAAATCTGTAAAGTAGTTTCAGAGGAGTAGTCGCTACAAGTTTTCATTATATAACTCTATGTAAACAAAGATGGCCACTGGCAGCCATGTTTAACGTTGAATCAAAACGATTTTCGACAAGGACCAACAGCATGTCATGCTGATCATTTTAGAAAAAGTCCCATATCAATATCTCTTCTAGTTTTCAAGAAGTAGTCGCTACAAACTTATTTTTTAAAAATCTATTTTTAGCCGTGGCGGCCATCTTGAATTTCTGGCCGACCTGAAATTTTGCTAGGATCAATTAGACATCAAGAGCAACATTCCTGTGAAATTTCATGAAAATCCGCCAAGTAGTTTCAGAGGAGTAGTCGCTACAAGTTTTCATTATATAATTCTATGTAAACAAAGATGGCCGCTGGCAGCCATGTTTAACGTCGAATCAAAATGATTTTCTATAAGGACCAACATCATGTCATGCTGATTATGTTAGAAAAAGTCCCATATCAATATCACTTTGAGTTTTCAAGAAGTAGTCGCTACAAACTTGTTTTTTAAAAATCTATTTTTAGATTTGGCGGCCATCTTGGATTTCACATCAACATGAATTTTTGCTAGGATCAACTAGACTCCATGGGCAACATTTCTGTAAAGTTTCATAAAAATCTATTCAGTAGTTTCAGAGGAGTAGTCGCTACAAAAAAAAAGTTAACGGACGGACGGACGGACAGACAGACAGACGGACGACGGACGCCGCACCACGGCATAAGCTCTGCTGATCTCTGATCAGTAGAGCTAAAAATCTATTTTTAGCCGTCGTGGCCATCTTGAATTTCCGGCCGACCTGAAATTTTGCTAGGATCAATTAGACATCAAGAACAACATTCCTGTGAAGTTTCATGAACATCCGTCAAGAAGTTGCAGAGGAGTAGTCGCTACAAGTTTTTACTATATAACTCTATGTAACCAAAGATGCCACTGGCAGCCATGTTTAACGTTGAATCAAAACGATTTTTGACAAGGATCAACATCATGTCATGCTGACCATTTAGAAAAGTCCATATCAATATCACTTATAGTTTTCAAGAAGTAGTCGCTACAAACTTGTATTTTAAAACTCTATTTTTAGCTTTGGCGGCCATCTTGGATTTCACATCAACATGAATTTTTGCTAGGATCAACTAGACTTTATGGGCAACATTTCTGTAAAGTTTCATGAACATCCAATCAGTAGTTTTCAGAGGAGTAGTCGCTACAAATAAAAGTTTACGGACAGACAGACAGACAGACGGACAACGGACGCCGCACCACGGCATAAGCTTCTGCTGATCTCTGATCAGTAGAGCTAAAAATAACCAAGAGCTGAATAGCTAGTTCATTTTCTAAAACATTCGACGCTTTTACTCCCACCTTGTTGTCGCGCGCAGGTACCAACTATCCAATAGGCGAGACGCATTTATATTTTGTCTATTTTTAGCTTGTGGCGGCCATCTTGAATTTCTGGCCGATCTGAAATTTTGCTATGATCAATAAGACATTTAGAGCAACATTCCTGTAAAGTTTCATGAAAATCCGCCAAGTAGTTTCAGAGGAGTAGTCGCTACAAGTTTTTATTATATAACTCTATGTAAACAAAGATGGCCGTTGGCAGCCATGTTTAACGCGAATCAAAACAATTTTTGACGAGGAACCAACAACATGTCATGCTGATCATTTTAGAAAAAGTCCTATATCAATATCACTTATAGTTTTCAAGAAGTAGTCGCTACAAACTTGTATTTTAAAAATTCATTTTTAGCCGTGGCGGCCATCTTGAATTTCCGCCCGACCTGAATTTTGCTATGATCAATTAGACATTAAGAGCAACATTCCTGTAAAGTTTCATGAAAATCGCCAAGTAGGTTCAGGAGTAGTCGCTACAAGTTTTTACTATATAACCTATGTAAACAAAGATGGCTGCTGGCAGCCATGTTTAACGTCGAATCAAAACTATTTTCGACAAGGACCAACATCCATGTCATGCTGATCAGTTTTAGAAAAAAGTCCAATATCAATATCACTTAGAGTTTTAAAGAAGTAATCGCTACAAACTTGCTTTTTAACAAGAGGTCAATGACCTTGAAGCTCTACTGATAGATTTTGATAGCTAGATCAACATTCCTGTGATAAAAATCTGTCAAGTAGTTTCAGAGGAGTAGTCGCTACAAGTTGAAGTTTTTACTATATAACTCTAGGTAAACAAAGATGGCCACTGGCAGCCATGTTTAATGTCGAATCAAAATCGACAAGGATTGTCAAGCTGATCATTTCATATCATATCACTTACAGTTTTCAAGAGGTAGTGGCTACAAACTTGTTTTTTAAAAATATATGTTTAGCCGTGGTGGCCATCTTGAATTTCCGGCCGACCTGAAATTGTGCTAGGATCAACTAGACATCAAGAGCAACATTCCTGTGAAGTTTCATGAAAATCCGTCAAGTAGTTTCAGAGGAGTAGCCGCTACAAATTTTTACTATACAAACTCTTTGTAAACAAAGATGGCCACTGGCGTCCATGTTTAATGTCGAATCAAAATAATTTTCGTCAAGGATCAACAAACATGTCATGCTGATCATTTCAGAAAAGGTCCCATATCAATATCACTTACAGTTTTTAAGTAGTAGTCGCACAAATTTATTTATTTTAAATCTATTTTTAGCCGTGGTGGCCATCTTGAATTTACGACCAGCTGAATTTTTCTAGGATCAACTAGACATCAAGAGCAACATTCCTGTGAAGTTTCATGAACATCTGTCAGGTAGTTTCAGAGAAGTAGTCGCTACAAGTTTTTACTATATAAACTCTATGTAAACAAAGATGGCCACTGGCAGCCATGTTTAACGTCGAAACAAAATAATGTTCGACTAGGATCAACATCATGTCAAGCTGATCATTTTAGAAAAAGTCCCATATCAATATCACTTATAGTTTCAAGAAGTAGTCGCTACAAACTTGTTTTTTGAAAATCTATTTTTAGCCATGGTGGCCATCTTGAATTTCTGGCCGATCTGAAATTTTTGCTAGGATCAATTAGACATCAAGAGCAACATTCCTGTAAAGTTTCATGAAAATCACAAAGTAGTTTTCAGAGGAGTAGTCGCTACAAGTTTTTACTATATAACTCTATGTAAACAAAGATGGCCACTGGCAGCCATGTTTAACGTCGAATCAAACGATTTTTGACAAGGACCAACATCATGTCATGCTGATCATTTTAGAAAAAGTCCCATATCAATATCATTTATAGTTTTCAAGAAGTAGTCGCTACAAACTTGTATTTTAACAAGAGCTGTCGGAGAACAGGCGCAGCTCGACTATTCGATTTTTCAGAGAATAATAAATTTACAGCTAGTAGATACCATCAGAAAACAAGGCTACAACAATGTGGGGTGGGGTTGGCAGCACAATGTAACTATGTGTAAGAACTGACCAAACTACACAGAAATATGTAAAAAAAATAAAAAATGGGGGTGTGGGAGCGGGGTGGAGAGGCGGGAGTGGGTTGGGGGGCAGGGGGTAGGGTGCAACATACATGAGTAAGAATTGACTAAAACAACAAAGAAATAAGTACAAAAAAAAAAAAGTTTCTAGTGTGGTGGGGGGGGGGGGGGAAGGGGGGGAGCCAAGAGGCGGGGGAAGGGCGGGCGTGGGAGGGGGCAACATATATGTGTAAGAATTGACAAAAGCAACACAGAAATATGTAAAAAAATAATAATTTCAAGTGGGAGTGGGGTTGTGGGGGTGCGGGGGGTGAGGCGGGAGTGGGTTGGGGGAGGGGGGCTACATATTTGTGTAAGAACTGACTAAAACAACAAAGAAATATTGTAAAAAAAAAAAAAAAAAGTTTCAAGTGTGTGTGTGTGGGGGGGGGGAGGGGGGAGAGGCGGGGGGGAAGGTTGTCAACACATATATGTAAGAATCGACTAAAACAACACAGAAATATGAAGAAAAAACATTTGTTTCAAGTTTGGGGGGGGGGGGGGGGGGGGGGGGGGGGGGGGGGGGGGGTTTAGGGGGCAAGATATATTTATAAGAAAAGAATTGACAAAAGCAACACAGAAATATGTAAAAAAAAAAAATGTTTCAAGTGGGGGTGGGGTGGGGGGAGGGAGCTAGGGTGAGAGGCGGGAGTGGGTTGGGGAGTGGGGGGAGGGGGCAACATATATGTGTAAGAATTGACTAAAACAACAAAGAAATATGTAAAAAAAAAAAAAAAAAAATGTTTTCAAGTGGGTGTGTGGGGGGGGGGGGGGGGGGGGGGGTGGAGTGGGGGAGCGTGGGTGAGAGGCTGGACTGGGTAAGGAGGGGGGATGGGGGTGGAGGGGGGCAACCATATAGTGTAAGAATTACCAAAGCAACACAGCAATATGTAAAAAAAAATTCAAGAGGGGGGTGTGGGGGTGGGGGGAGGCGGGAGTGGGTTGGTGGGGCTGGGGAAAACAGAGATGGTAAGAACTGCACTAAAACAAACAGAAATATGTAACAACGAGGTCAATGACCTTGAAGCTCTATTGACTGATTTTGATTTCAGGAAGTAGTCGCTACAAACTTGTTTTTTGAAAATCAATTTTTGCCGTGGCGGCCATCTTGAATTTCCGGCCGACCTGAAATTTTGCTAGGATCAATAAGACATCAAGAGCAACATTCCTGTGAAGTTTCATGAAAATCTGTCAAGTAGTTTCAGAGGAGTAGTCGCTACAAGTTTTCATTATATAACTCTATGTAAACAAAGATGGCCGCTGACAGCCATGTTTAACATTGAATCAAAATAATGTTCGACTCGACAACCATCATGTCATGCTGATCATTTTAGAAAAAGTCCCATATCAATATCTCTTATAGTTTTCAAGAAGTAGTCGCTACAAACTTAATTGTTAACAAGAGGTCAATGACCTTGAAGCTCTACTGATTGATTTGATTTCAGGAAGTAGTCGCTACAGACTTGTTTTTTTAAAATCTATTTTTAACCGTGGCGGCCTTCTTGAATTTCCGGCTGACCTGAAATTTTGCTAAGATCAATAAGACATTAAGAGCAAAATTCCTGTGAAGTTTCATGAAAATCCGTCAGGTAGTTCAAAGAAGTAGTCGCTACAAGTTTTCATTATATAACTCTATGTAAACAAAGCAGCCATGTTTAAGGTCAAATCAAAACGATTTTCGACAAGGACCAACATCATGTCATACTGATCATTTTAGAAAAAGTCCCATATCAATATCTCTTATTGTTTTGAAGAAGTAGTCGCTACAAACTTATTTATTTTAAATCTATTTTTAGCTGTGGCGGCTATCTTGAATTTCTGGCCGACCTGAAATTTTTCTAGGATCAACTAGACATCAAGAGCAACATTCCTGTGAAGTTTCATGAACATCCGTCAAGTAGTTTCAGAGGAGTAGTCGCTACAAGTTTTTACTATATAACTCTATGTAACCAAAGATGGCCACTGGCAGCCATGTTTAACGTCGAATCAAAATAATTTCCCACAAGGATCTACATCATGTCATGCTGATCATTTTAGAAAAAGTCCCATATCAATATCACTTATAGTTTTCAAGAAGTAGTCGCTACAAACTTATTTTTTAAAAATCTATTTTTAGCTGTGACGGCCATCTTGAATTTCCGGCCGACCTGAAATTTTGATAGGATCAATTAGACATCAAGAGCAACATTCCTGTAAAGTTTCATGACAATCCGCCAAGTAGTTTCAGAGGAGTAGTCGCTACAAGTTTTTACTATATAACTATGTAAACAAAGATGGCCGCTGGCAGCCATGTTTAACGTTGAATCAAACGATTTTTGACTAGGATCAACATCATGTAATGCTGATCATTTTAGAAAAAGTCCCATATCAATATCACTTATAGTTTTCAAGAAGTAGTCGCTACAAACTTATTTTTTAAAAATCTATTTTTAGCTGTGACGGCCATCTTGAATTTCCGGCCGACCTGAAATTTTTCTAAGATCAATTAGACATCAAGAGCAACATTCCTGTAAAGTTTCATGACAATCCGCCAAAGTAGTTTCAGAGAAGTAGTCGCTACAAGTTTTTACTTTATAACTCTATGTAAACAAAGATGCCGCTGGCAGCCATGTTTAACGTTTGAATCGAAACGATTTTTGACTAGGATCAACATCATGTCATGCTGATCATTTAGAAAAAGTCCCATATCAATATCACTTATAGTTTTCAAGAAGAAGTCGCTACAAACTTGTATTTTAAAACTCTATTTTTAGCTTTGGCGGCCATCTTGGATTTCACATCAACATGAATTTTGCTAGGATCAACTAGACTTTATGGGCAACATTTCTGTAAAGTTTCATGAATATCCATCCAGCAGTTTCAGCTGTGAAGTCGCTACAAATAAAAGTTTACGGACAGACAGACGGACAGACGGACGGTACGGACGACGGACGCCGCACCACGGCATAAGCTCTGCTGATCTCTGATCAGTAGAGCTAAAAATCTATTTTAGCTATGGCGGCCATCTTAAAATTCCGCCGACCTGAAATTTTGCTAAGATCAATTAGACATCAAGAGCAACATTCGTGTGAAGTTTCATGAAAATCCATCAAGTAGTTTCAGAGGAGTAGTCGCTACAAGTTTTCATTATATAACTCTATGTAAACAAAGATGGCCACTGGCAGCCATGTTTAATGTCGAATCAAAATAATGTTCGACTCAAATAAGCATCATGTCATGCTGATCATTTTAGAAAAAGTCCCATATCAATATCACTTATAGTTTTCAAGAAGTAGTCGCTACAAACTTATTTTTTTTTAAATCTATTTTAAGCTGTGCGGCCATCTTGAATTTCTGGCCGATCTGCAATTTTGCTAGGATCAATTAGACATCAAGAGCAACATTCCTGTGAAGTTTCATGAAAATCCGGTCAAGTAGTTTCAGAGGAGTAGTCGCTACAAGTTTTCATTATATAACTCTATGTAAACAAAGATGGCCGCTGACAGCCATGTTTAACATCGAATCAAAACGATTTTTGACAAGGACCAACATCATGTCATGCTGATCATTTTAGAAAAAGTCCCATATCAATATCA